>CAVNVB010000207.1:0-23099 GCA_963691665.1 Clepsis dumicolana
CATCTTTTGTCAGATCAATTGTAGAAATGACAGACTGAGAATGGGGTGATGCAGGAGAACCGCTGCCAGGACTGTCTAGCATGTCTTCGTACAAGCTTTTGCCCATCAGTTCTTCATAAAGACTGTCCGTGTCAGCAGCCTGATGACGTTCACACTCAGCTTGGAGGATACCGATATCTCTGTGCGCTTGATTTAGTTCACATTCTAAGCTATGAATGCGCTGCAATGCTTGTTCGTAATGGGCTGAACAGTCTTCAAATGAATCCACTCTAGCCTGCAGTTGAACCAGCTGCTCGAAGGTGTCTTGGTATTGTATGTCCAGCTCGGCCAGCTGGTTCTTCAGACCTGTGTTTTTATCCACGACCTTGGTCACCTCCACCTCGCTGTCTTCCCTTTCTTTTTCTAGTTGTGTGCATAAATTTTTATAATGTTTTAGTTCCTGAAGCGTTGCTTTAAGCTTGATTTCCTGTTGGCGCGCTGTGGCCTTGCGGGTTAGTACGTTTGCCATAATTCTCTCTGGCCCTGCCACCGGTTGAAGTCAATATTTGAAATTATTGTTCTTCACTGTGTCACTGAAGTGTTTTCAAGAATTATAGTGATCTGAAACTAACCACAACGCAGCTGAATACCCGGCATAGGAAGCAAAGAAGTCAGCAGTCAGGAAATAATAAAAAATAAAAACCAATAAGAAAAGTAGAAAAAGTAAGGCAATGGAATATTATATTTAGTTACAAGAGAATAAGTTAAAGAAATGGAAGGAACACTCGAATGTATGAAAACTAATAAAATAAACAATAAATAAGGATAAAATATGAAGACAGAAATACCCGGAGCAAACAGCTGATTGCGTCAATGTCAATGACTTATTTGAATTTAACCGTACGTGCTAATTTTGTAGTAGTGTTTAGAATGTAAAAACTACGGAAGGTACATCGACAGTATTATAATGATAATAATTAAATCAATAACAATACTCCCCAGGTTATTAAAACTGCATCAGTCGGCGTATTTTGTTCAAATTACAGTCGTTGACCCGTTGACGGTTGTCACTTTTGCACTGATAAATATTGACTTCAATACAGCACTTTTCGGTGGGATAACGTTTTCACAGCTTAATTAGGATTTATATAACAATAAGCAACGATTATTTATTAAAATTGCCGAGTAAAAATATTTAAAATTGCATTAAATACGATGACGTTCTCATTTGACGTCTTGTCAGATTGCGTTCCACAGAGTATCTTCTTCTTACTAGCGAAAATATCAATGTGACAAAAAGGGACAAACGAACTTTAACGGCATTTTAGTTAATATAGGTTTATGAATAACAGGGTAAATCTCTGAGTACAGTAGTTCGTAATGTTACCCCAAAAAAGACTTCGTTGACTCGTTTGCTTTCGTCTACATGTTTTTCCCATTTTTCTTGCAAATCCCTCCAGGAGGCTAACGACTTACTTAATATAAGTAGGTACAGTTGCCATCACAGGTATGTATATCGTAGCGAACAAGGTGCTCATACACATCTGCACGAGACTATTAGTAGTTAGAGTACATGTTCAGTTAATTTTGAGCACCCTGTAATGTACAGACGTTTGATGGCGAATGTACCTCGAGTAAAGTTCGCGTGAAGATAGTTAACCTACTATTTATATGACAAAATGACGTGGAATTTTAGCAAAACACGTAAAAGATGGCGGGGACAGATAAGAATAACTTGACCAACATTTTAAAAACTTCTTTTGTTTAAATTTTGAAGTACTTATGTAGAAGGTGCTTGTGACACACGGACCAACCACCCTCTGGACACCAAATGTCAGGGTGAACGTTTCCGAAACGCACATGCTCATTTGCACCTATAAATCTTATTAGCCACCAATCGCGGCTCACTTTCGACCAGATGACAAGCGACCGACAAGCTGTGAACCAATCACGACGCATTCCCCCGGCCAGCTCACCGCGGCTTTTTTCGTAATGACTTTTCAAGTAAATTATAGAAGATGCGGTGTCCAGAGGGTGGTTGGGCCGTGTTGTGACATCATTTTCTGTTGAAGAAATGCGATATCAAAACGATTTGACGTTATTAAAGAGTGATGAATGAGTGGGAACATAGAGACTGGTTGGATGACCTCAGATGCGTTGAAAGGACGACATCGGAAAAGTGGCAGCGAAGAACTGGATGCTCACGGCCCAGAGCAGGGTTGTACGTTGTTTTACAGACAATAGTTTTATAGATTTTCGTTTAAAAGAAAAATTTTCGCATATTAACATTTCATAGAATAATCAATACGCAGAATACTGACTTTGAAGAAATTTAAATCATTGATTTTTGTTACAAGTAAATTTTATTTTTCGATATTCATATCATAGAATAACTAATAAAATATTCTTTATGCTCATATTATTAAGTTAATATAATATTTATTACCAAGAAAAACATTTCATCGTGTGGCAGTTCCTAAACGTTTCAATACATACCTTTGACAAAATGCATACCCTTCTATAAAATTACATCACCGCGTTCACAAAAACAATGCGGGTAGTTTTGTTATTGTCATTAATAGTGACTGCATACACGTGCTAACTGATTTAACTGTGCCTAATTCTGGTAGCGATTACTTTTCTGGTGGGGTCGCTGTTCTAACCTAACCTAACCAACTTTTCTGGTAGCGATTCCTTTTCTGGTGGGGTCGCTGTTCTAACCTAACCTAACCTATTTTTCTATTACCTATTCCTTTTCTGGTGGGGTCGCTGTTCTAACCTAACCTAACCTACTTTCCTGGTAGCAATTCCTTTTCTGGTGGGGTCGCTGTTCTAACCTAACCTAACCTACTTTCCTGGTAGCAATTCCTTTTCTGGTGGGGTCGCTATTCTAACCTAACCTACTTTCCTGGTAGCGATTCCTTTTCTGGTGGGGTCGCTGTTCTAACCTAACCTAACCTACTTTTCTGGTAGCAATTACTAACCTATTCTTATGTATTTTACAATTATCAATTTGATTTAATAGTTATTTTATCTAGTATTTCCAATTATAATTTGATTTCATTGTATTTTACAGAAGAATTCAAGAAAACAAACTGAAATAAAAAATGCGAAAGATTTAAAATTCAATCTTGAAATGAAATGTCTTTTTTATAAAATGATGGATAGCATAAGTAACGTCTATTTTAAGGATTTCGTTGAAATAGTAATACCATGGAAAAATACACCGAATAAATAATATTCGTAAAAAGAAAAATGTACTATTTGATCACTTTGTTAAATAAAAGTCTAAATTGTGAAATTCATTGAATTGTTGTTCTGTGAAAAATGTTTCATTTAAGTAAATAGTAGTTGCAACAATAATATTCAAAGTAAAAATACAAGGACCAAATATCATATGAAACATTTTCTGCAAAACAAAATTCTACGAAATTTCTGTCTGTAAAACAAGGGAACACCCCAGAACAGAGCGACACGGAGGAAGTTGAAGGAGGCCTACACCAAATTGTTTGAGGAAGGTAAGATGATGATGAAAGAGTATGCATGTGTCTAGACGTTTTGCATGTGTAAGTTTAAGAAATCGTTTTGGTTATTGCCATGAATTGGCGGACATATAACATTAGAATTATATTTTTTATAAACTCACTGAAACATGAATACACAGAAAAAAACCAGAAAAATGCCAACCCCGGGAATCGAACCCGGATCCTCGACACTCCGGGTCGTGTGCTCTTCCCCTACACCACGGCTGGACATAAAGACACGGACACGGATGTCCAGCCGTGGTGTAGGGGAAGAGCACACGACCCGGAGTGTCGAGGATCCGGGTTCGATTTCCGGGGTTGGCATTTTTCTGGTTTTTTTCTGTGTATTCATGTTTCAGTGAGTTTATAAAAAATGTAATTGATATTCACGGGAAAACCGTAAAAATAAAAAATTGGGAGAAAAAATACAAAAAGATACTCCTACTGAGATTATATAACATTAGAGTCCACTTGCTCCTGTCGTCTGTTTTAGCTGTTTTTTTTACTTTTTCACTGTATTGCTAATCCGTTCCTCATCATAGTGAAATAAACGTATCACTCACGTATGTCAGTCGAGTATGCCGTTCCTCATCTTCCACTTTCTCGGTTTACTGTCTCTTCATATCTCTTATCTCTTTCATTAAATAAACAAGCACTTGTCACTTGTCAACACTTGAACATTCGTATTTTGTTCGCGTCTTTCACCCAATTCTTTTACATTCAGAATCGCAATTGTCAAATGCCTAACCCACTTGACTTTATTCCGTCACCGAACCTGTAGTTTTTCCACATTTACGTCTAACCAGGACGTCCCACAAATCATTTAAAACTCACGCAACGGCTATGAGCTACCGCATTTCGCACGTATATATCGATCGTCGATATACGCTCGGCATAGAGCACTTACACCGAAGCTGCCTTTAGCATATATTTACACTTTTTTTGCGCGGAGGGCGAGGCATACACGTAAAGCTCACGTCTACTTTCAAGTCACAATTCGTTACGTTCCTGCAAACTCGTACTAAAATGAAACTGTCACTGTGCATAAACCACGCACATGATTAGTAGTACCTGTGATCAAACTGGTAATAACCTGTCATATTTTTTGGCAGAGGAGAAAGCGTGTGCTACCTCCCGTAAAGTGCCCTGTGAACTCGGTATAACAATGCCGATCACGCGCGCTCTCATATCGACGTATTCAGAATTACAGAGTTTATCATTTTTAGCGTGACTTGGGCAAAATAATGATTGTATGATAGAAGTGCGGTTAATGTTTAGGGAACTCTGTGTTTACGGCGGTTTTTCAAGTGAGTCGTGTGTAGGTAGCTCTCGTTCTAAGCCGTCCTTAAGTGGTGTGTGGGAGTGTGCGGTATAATGAATTAAAGAGGAAATTCAAGTAGGACTTGGTTTATTACAGCTGTGATGGTGGAATTTCCCTGTGATTAATGATTGCTACTTAAATTTCTTATAATGCTTCTCCTAAGCCGTGATAGCCTAGTGGTTTGACCTATGGCCTCTCAAGCAGAGGGTCGTGGGTTCGAGCCCTGCTCGCACCCTTTGTGCTTATCGGAATTTATTTGCGAAATTGCATTTGTAATTTATCACGAGGTTTTCGGTGAAGGAAAACATCGTGAGGCGACCTGCACACTTCTGCGGAGGAACTCGAAGGTGTATATGAAGTTCCCAATCCGCACTGGGCCCGCGATCATTCTGATAGGAGGCCTGTGGCCAGCAGTGGGACGTAGAAAGGTTAGTGATGACGATGACTGATATGCTTGTCTTAACGGTCGTACCTTTAGTATTAGTAGACTAAACCTGAACCAAGCAGTAGACCTGAATTGACGGAAATACGGCCGTGTTCACAATTCACTCTAAATTGGTTGTTTGTCGATTTGATTAATGGAAATTTGAAATAAAGCAAAAGTGTTCGTTGTGAATCTGGTTCGATAATTCCATAGGATTTTTTTGTCGCTAGGTCTACAGCTCACAGAGTCACTAGTTACTTTGGTTCTAAAAGTTCTGCATAGTAACAACCGTACTGTACGTGTAAACAAAATTGATCAACATGATAACAGTAGGCCAGTAAAGTAAGTGACCGTAATCGAGTTAGCTTGCCGGGTAAGTTGCGATACGCCCGGGACCGACTCAAGTTTACCCGGATTTGAGGATACACGGGATAACGCTACGATGGAAACCGCCGCGTGAAATTTGATGGTTAACGAAAGTTTCCCTGAAAACATTACACACGCTAGCGACGTCACCACTGCTCTACATCGCTCTAACGGAGTTTCTCAAATACCACTTCCAACTTTCTTCTATACAACTTTTAATTATTATGTCAAAAATATTTTTGTTGTATGATGTTTGCATGCTAGTATTTAGTAGGTAAACCACTTAAATACATATAGCAGAATAAACTTTCTAACAAATTTGTACCATCCCTTGTAATCTACGTATTGTAAGCAAATAAAGATTCTAATTCATTTTATCCTTCCTTCGAACTTCGGTCCCCAGTCATAACATCTGCCTGGAGAGAGATCTCTTTGCTGTGGTCTTCCCCAAACATCGAAAGGTATGCCTACTTCATCCACTGATATCCATCTTGTTATGGGACACATTGGGCACCAAAAGTGAGACCCCTGGTACAAAGCAATATGACACGTATTGTGCATCCAATACCGGCTTTGACAGAGGTAACCGGTAGCTCCAACTTAGGATTACAAATGAAAAATTGAAAGAGAGGGCCCAGTGGCTACAGATTTTTTGTATGTATTTATATTTGTGCCTATCCGCGCTAGCATTTTGGCTAAACCAGAAGTCATCAACGCAACTGCGGAAAAGCCATTTTCATTTTAGTTTTCCTGGCTCTCTTTTCATCTTGGCAACGCATCTGTAGTCCCTCTTGCGTCTGTGGTGGTGGTGTTGTCTGTGGGCAGCGGTGATCAGTTACCATCAAGGTGCCCAGTTGCGCGTTTGCTTCCATTTTGATATTTAGTAAAATGTCCTTATTTGTTTCAGTGGTGATAAAAATACGAAACGCCGCGTGCCCGCCCGTAAACCAACCCCCTACGCGCCCATCTAAACTTGTTCAAGATTTCTCAAAGCTCCTGTTATCAAATTATGCATGCAAATATTGTTTTGATGGACATGTAAGTGATATGGCATTGCCTTTAAAACGCCCATCTTGTATTTACTAATACAAATGCTGCTCCTTTAGGAGACGCTGGGATTTGGAACCGGTTAAGTCTTTGTGCGGGTTTTACAAGGGTTCTCGAAGTCATTTCGTTTGGAGTTTAGGTAAGATTATTAGCGTAATTCCCTTTTGATAGAGTATATACCAATTGGTCGCCATTGATTGATTGTTCAGTCACCGCTGCTGATGTAAATGCAAGACGAAACGAATGTGTATTCTCTTGAAGTTTTTATTGTAAATGAATACGGACTTGTTTTAAGGAATCCTATTGACGCTTAACTGCCATTGTTGTATTAGACATATTCTTAGGTTTCATGAGCTCCCAATATTTCGACGCAGTTACATGCATCATGATCACGGGTAGACTTACGAATCGCGGGTGGATGCTAATGTTGCGCAGACCGGGCTCTGTCTATCCGTATTCTTGCGCGGCGGCTTCGTGCATTTCCAAAACTGTTTTACTGTCATTGTTGTCCTTTAGAGGCTAGAATTTCGGTTCAAGATTAAATGATTTCTACGTCAATACCGCTATTCGATGACTCAAGCATGCGCGCATCAAAGTGTTAACCATCCTAACTCGCTGAATCATTCGGATGCAACGGATAAAAGTAATTAGAGGCTCCCGCGCATTGTTTGAAGAGAGGGATTAATTTGGGCACGCTAATAAACGCCTACAGTTTGACCTGGTGACTTTAATAAGACTTAAGACTTCCGACTTTCTTGAATGACTATGTTTTTTTGATTAGTTCCGAGAAACCTGTTGCATTTAAGTTTGAAGATGAAGTTAATATAATGTAACCTGTTGGTTTGACCTATGACTTCTCGAGCAGGTAACAGACAGACAGAGAGAATATCAGTATGGATCGTATGTCTAATTATAGGTTTCGCATTTGTTATTTTAGTTCCTTCGGTTCCAGTGTGGGGTCTTAACACACGATTAAATCCCTTCACGGGTTTTTGTACATCTCCAATGAATTTATTCACAATGAGATTCTGCTGGCACCGGCGTACTGATATTGACACCAAGACTAGGGTTGTAATAGCATTGATAAATGACACACTATTAACACACTAATCCATGCCACATATTAAATTCCACCCCACAGAACTACCAGCAAGTAACAATGGCATTTGATGTGAAGACATTTTGGACGACAATAGCAACTTTCAGATTGTCGCGGCTGGTTGTATTTGTCTTGGTCTTAATACAGAATTTGACAGTATGAAAATTGTGTTTCATTGACTAGCTTTTAAGCGATCGCAGCAAAACGGAAGGGTTATCCTCCCCAGCTGTTTTTGGTCTATAGTTACGGTATTACGTCAGACGTTATAGCCTACCAGTACTACATCTTCCAGTCTCGTCTGGTCACCAAATAGGTGACGTCATCACTGTTCTACATTGTGTTAACGAAGATTCTTAAGTCGGATGAATAAGTACAATTTCCTATTCTCTCATTTAGGACTTCATCTGCCTGGACAGAGATCTCTCTAATGACTTCTTTCCCAAACTTCCTAGCACTACTAGAGGGTTAGTTTGATAACAGCAAAATATGCTGAGGATTGTCACCAAATACAAATCCGCAAGCTCCAAGCTCCAGCGAATAAATATGCTATTTTGGAGTATTCATCAAGTCCAGCTTAACTGCCACTCACCTTATAGTTGCTTTATAAGACAGTTCTAATCATGACATGTCCATTTTCATAATGATTTTGCTTGTCAGGCCCCTATTTCACCAACTTTACAATTGTCGGTTTGGTGTAGGTTACTGGCTTGAAAAGTTTTTGTATTACCAGACTTCATATTAACTTCGAAGTGTAGATCGAATTGTCGTTGTCATTTGTCACGTTTATAAAACGGGGCCCTGAACCGCATTTCTTGGCCAGTACACAGTTCAAGTCCGCAATTGACACCGAATTGTCATTGAAAACTGACAATTGTAAAGTTCGTGAAATAGGGGCCAGGCATCGCGAAGTTTGGAATTTACTATGAAAATGCCCCACAATGGGTCACCATCACGATTCGACTGTGGTATCAACATCATCAATCATTGAGCAACGAGAAGTCGATTAGTTGATTGGACCATTGTCAATCCACCTTATATCGGAAATGGTTGTATGCGGGCATCCACCGAGACCGCGGTCCCCGTATCAACGTATCAGATAAACGTTACTGTAGTCCCAATTATAATAAAGTCCCCTAAACCGATCGTTTAATTTTGTTTGTACGAACTGTGTGAGTATAAACGTTTAGGATAGCAGGTAGCACACTTTTTAGGGGGTGGCGATCCTCTAGAACTAGATTCGATTTCTCTGGAATTCATAATTCATATTCATTTATTACTTGCTATTCGGGTATTTTTAGAAAACAGTGTACCATTTACTTTTTTTGAAGAACCTAACAAATTTTGGATTATTTCTGCTCATAATCACGGGGACCATCTATTTAAATAATAGAAAAAAAGTTTCCCGCATTTTTTTGTCAGTTTTGTGACGCGTTCTTACATACATTCTATATTGACCGTCACGAAACTGATAAATAAATTTTCTTTGGAAAAATTGAGGACTTTTTTGGCAAAAATGGTACACTCTTTTCTGAAAATGCCCTTTTTCAGGTTACACGAAACCCTGCAAGCACAGTTTTTTTTGAAGAATCTGTTGTCTTGTTCCCCAAATGCTACCTGTTTTTGGAGGTATATGGGAGCGAAGTGTCGGAGTCTGTAAGTTACCACGGTTGTGTAGTAAATAGTAAAGAGGTATGTTATGCTGATTCTCAGTAAACTGAACTTAGAGGAATTGTTTATTATAGTTACGATGTGTTGGATATGTCTACTTCATAGTGATTCTTATGCATCTTATGATCTTAACAGATGTAAATTACTCTCAGTTCCGTCTTGTACAGTGTAATATCTTGTACGTTATCCTCGTTGGCTAGTTTTATTTTACGAAATTATACGAATACTAACTGTTACCCGCGATTTCGCCTGCGTAGAAGTCTGTTATCACCATCCCGCAAGAATTATGAAATTTCACGTGATAAAAAATAGCCTATGTTTTGTTCTGAGGCATAAGCACTATTGTGAACTTTCATCGAAACCCGATTTAGGTTTTACAGGAAAGAGAACATTCGCGTTTATAATAATTAGTAGGATAAGTTGGATGGCCACTATTAACCTTTTCAACGCCAACGACGCATACAAAAGTTGTCATCCAGACGCCAAGTTGGCATAACTTCAACGCGGACTTAAATCTTAACTTACGTTCGAAGGTCGCAGTTGCACTGTGCAGCCGGACACTTATAAGCGTTGGTGGCGTCGTAGGCACGTCGGCTCATGACACTTTTAAGCATTCTTGGCGTTGAAAAGGTTAAACCAATCTCTGGCGTGCTCTCCTTACCATTCCTCCACAGCTTCTGCTGCCTTAAAAGCTTGTGAATATGTAACCGACTGACGTGGCGAATGCTGACTATCATTGGTCCCATTTTCTTACTATTTCGGAAAACAAGAAGATAACAGAGTCGCATAACTTATTGTAACGCTCTCAGGCGTATCAAACTCGCTTTTTAATATGTCACGGTCCCCTTTCAAATCAACCACCATGCTACGATTCCGAATACAAAGCGAGGGGACGAACGTCATATATTATTCGTAATTATATTTACAATAAACATTAACGACATTATTCAAGTTGTCGGTTTTTAATACACGTATTTGATGGGGTTGTTTTTTAAAAAAAAGTTAGGGAAGCAGGCCGTGTGAGTCGGGAGAGAAAGGGTTTAAGTTGTGTGTACTGTAGACCCCAATGGAAGATGTGGTTGTAGAATTTTGATGTTTTTGCTTTTGGTTCATTGTTTTTATGAAGCCATGTTTAGCGTCAATTACTGTTTAATATAACTGATAAGACGGAGAGTCCAATTCCAGGGCTTGGGATGTAGTTCCCTCGCGGGGTCACTGCGGATTGGAAACTTAACGCACACCATTGGATTGCTTCGTGGGAGTGTGAGGATTCCTTACAACGTTTCCTTTGACACTGAACCGTGGCCTGAGGTGCCTTGCCCCTGTTTCACCAACTTTACAATTTTAAGTTTTCAATGACAATTCCGTGTCAACTGCTGACTTGAAGAGCTTTTGTTTTAGCGCGCTTCATATTGGCAAAGAAATGTAATTCGAATTGTCATATAAAACTGACAATTGTAAAGATGGTGAAATAGGGGCCAGGCACAGCAGACAGACATAGCACACGAAGATTTTCAAGCCTGTTCAAGGCCGAATTTAAAAATGTTATCTGTGTCAACTACTCGCCTGCCAAATTTCATGAAGTTATGACCAACGGTATTCAAGTTATCGTCGAACAAACATCGTGACGACGACGTACATGCATACTAACGCCAATTCACCCCCTTTCTCGACACTGAGAACTAGGCTTACGCTCGTAAAGTTCAATACATAGATATACATAGTAATGATTTATTGAATCAGGCGTTACTTTCCGAAGGTCCATATTTATGAAATAACAACAATTTCTTTGCTCTCGAGCGACCACAAACGCGTGCGTGGTTGGGTGGTGGTCGCGGGTGAGCAAATAAATTGTTGTTAGTTCATATACATAGTAATCATAATCACTTTCGTCAAACACTTAAACACTGCAAGTACCCACAGTAATATTTTCACGGGCGTCACGCGGTAGCAATTATTGGGATAGCGTTCGACAATCAAATAATACATCCATATATCTTGGGGACTAACCTAACGGTTCGAATTACACAATTTTATGGGCCAGTGTTGTGGTGGCGCCGGGGGGAAAAGTTATCGATAGAGCATTTATAATTGTCCATACCATGGTTCATCGATCCAGTTTTTGTAAAAAAATGGGATTAGCCATTTCTGTCGCTTTTAAATACGTGTTGTATTCTGCAATCTGTAATTCATTTATGAATAATACGTGTATAGTTAAAGTGAGAAAAGCTTTCCCCTGTCGAAATGTTTATGGTATTGTCATAAGATTGATTTCTGCCTGGCCCGTAAGAAAGGTGTTTCTACTACGTCTATAGTTTGATACGAAAGTTGCGAAAAGTCGTGGCTTACTTAGTATTAAATTCAATTAAATTACCTTAATAAAATAGGTAGTCTGTTACTCTGGTAGGAATTAATTTAGTTCGTTTTAATCTAATAATTTCAATAATTCTCACAAAGACTTCTATTATAATTAAAATTACTGCTAATTACTTTACAGTTGCCAACTCACTAGAACTGTGTGAATGTACGAATAACTTGACCATTTGAAATTCAAGAACAGAGCATAAAGCAGACAGAAGGAAGACGCTTTTGGCTTATCTATACACTGCAATTTTCTGCCACTTTTTGAGGGGAACGAGGACTGCACACGTACAGCACACGTCTGGGCTCATGTCAAAGTTAGTTACGTTCCTACAAACGCAAAATAAAACAAAACTGTCACACAAATGCCAAAAACACGCACACAATCATCATACCCTGATCATTTTGGTCAGACTTAATATTAGAGTTTTGGCAGAGGGGAAATCGCGCGTTAACATCTCCATTCCTTTTCTGCTCTAAGACAAGGAGATTACAAAAATTGTATTGTATGGTATTGTACTTAGTTTATATCGCAGTAACGTAACGCGATAATTAAAATGACATATAGTATGAGGGCCAGTATAATATTTCTTCTTAATCGTATAGGTACTTAGATAGCTGTAAAGCTTTAGTCTTCGCCGCAGCACATCTTGATACCGATGATTTGATAACTGTCAGGAAGGCAAACTTATTGTAAATAACCCCAGTAAATAAAAAGTATCGACATATTTTTTTAACGATAGCTATCTCCACCCTAGAGCAGTCCAGTCGCATTATAATAGGAGTTTTGTTTACAATGCCAACTCAAGGGGAATCCGTCCGTCCCCAACAACGAAACATCATACACACCACACCAAACCCATCGAAAAAACGACCCTAAACCTATAATTTAAAAGTTAACTTCCAACAGCACCGAACGCGCATTTAGAAAATTACAACCCGAGTTAAAACAGTCGTAAGAGCCGACTGGTTCAAGTGCTTTTGTGTTGTATGGTTATGGAAATAATGTTGCGTTTTGTTGTTTTCTCTATGGCGTATAGGTTCAAATAAAGGGGACCCAGTGGCTATGGGAAAGGGATCGATAACGCAAATTGAGTTCCTGTCACCTTTGCGTAAGGGTTTTTTTTTTAAACATTTGTTCGGAATGATTGGGACTTGTTTGTCGAATTTGTATGGAGTAATTGGATTTTGTGTGTTAGCGTGCCTTATCTGGTCTTTGGTGGTTAGAAGACCACGAAAAAATTCGGGGGTGACTACGGTGTATTTTAAAAAATTGGGAACCCAGATGGCAACTTGGCACGAGTTCGGCGTCCGGAGTAAGAATATCCACGGGCCCTAGCACTGTAGCACTACAAATTTTAACCGACTTCGAAGAAAGGATTCGTCCGAATATTTTTTTAGTTTAAAACTGGCCCACCCAGCCAACTTCGTACCGCCATAGGCCGTTCCATAGAAAAAGTACAAGGCAATAAATTTTCTTCATATTTTTTTACCCGTCTGCCGTATGTATGTCTAATTCTTTGGCACGCTCTACAGCCTAAACCGTTTGACCGATTTCAACGTATCAGGAGGTGTCATTGGATTCTTCATAGTTGTGGGAGTGACAATAGGGTATATTGTTTCTCAGAATTCCATTTGAGTTTTCTGTCTTTAATTTTTCGGTCCGAACTATAATTTTGTCGCTGTCGGGTTTGAAGCCTTGCGTCCATGGGGTCCCGGCGCTTACAAGCTTATTTCAGAGTTGCAAAAGCGCTTGGTCGATGCAACTTGTGGCCAAAGGGCTGGCAGTTTTCTCTCTCAAAGAATCAGCATCGTTATTCAGCGAGGCAACGCTGCGAGCCTTTTGGGCACCATGCCTCGGGGGCCTTATTTAGATTTAATTTAGTTTTAGCTTAGATTAATGTAATTGTAAATTGCTTTTATTATGTAAATAAAGTTAGAAAAAAAGTTGGTTAGATTATTTAATAGATAAACTGCTAGGTATTAGAAGCGTGGTATTTATCTAGCATAGTAAAAAAAAACGCCTATTTAAATTAGATATGCAAGGACTTCTTCATAACGGCTTCGTAACGCTGGGCGTGTCCGAAACGCTCTTGGCCAGTTTTAACGTGTTTATTTACACAGTCGAAGTTTGCCGACGGAACCCGAAGAACTCTATACGTTTTAGAGCCGGGATCAGCTGAGTATTTTAGCAGATATTAATTATAGTCGATGTCCGGTGAGCATTGTCTGGACAGAGAGACACAGGGTCGTTGCCCTCCCCGGTTTAAAAATTAACTTTTGTATGGGAACAGAGTATCTGTGGAGTAGAGGGTTCTTAATGTTTGCGTCCTTCACTAACTTGAATAGGAAGATAGGGTGAGAAAAGTCTCCTGACTCCGCTGTAAGGTGCGTGGTTGTGACGGGAGTCTCGTGAAACATCGACAAACGTTTCATAACTGTTTAATTTCATCGCATTTTCATTTAATCGAAAAACTATTTTCTGCCAGAATCAGAATAATTTCAGGATATATTTAATGTTTGTTGTACAGGTTAGGTTAGTTTTTAAATCAAAACGCTTTAAAGAAATCGACATCCTTACAGTAGCTTCTCAGTATATATATGATGTAATATTGTACACACACAGGAACATCAAATCTTTCAAGAAAGTGTCGGATGTGCATGGTTTCAACACTCGGAATAAGCATAAACTTGTTGTCCCTAAATTTCGTCTACGAAAAGTCAGTAAGTCTTTTTTGGGAAATTGCATGAGGTTCTACAATAAAGTGCCTGTAGATGCATGGGAATTGCCTCACAATTCATTTAAAATATACATAAAGATCACTCTCTTGAAAAAAGCATACTACAAAGTGGATGAATACTTATGTGATGGCACCACCTGGCCAAGGCTGAAAACAGAAGATAATTAGGACATCAATGTGACTTGGCTGCGTCCCGAAGATATTCGTGTATGGTGTCCGGCTCTGTTGCCGTTGTCCGCTGCGTACTAATTGTAATACAATTGACATAAATAATGTTTTATTTATTTGACGTGATGACATGAAATGTATATGTATGTGTATATTTCATCAATTTTTGTTATTTGACATTTGGAGACTATATACATCTCCAGTTTATGTATATGTATTATTATACTTATTATTTGACCGTGGAGGCGTTTTACACCTCTGCTGATTTTAAATTTAGTTTAAATTGACCCTAGAGACTATACATCTCTAAGCCATTTAGATTAAGTATTATATTATAGTATTAATTCTGGGACCCTATACATCCCTTTGTAATTTAAATATTCACAGATATTTGACCTGGAGACCCTATACATCTCCTGCTCAATTAAAACGTGCCAGTAAAGTAAAGTGTTCTGATTTTGCTGTTCTAATAATTACTTTTTACACTTGTTTCTAAAGTGCGTTTTTTTTTTTCTCTCTTAATCTTTTAATGACAGAGTGAGGTTTCTTTGTGTAATTTGTCTGTGGTTACGTATTGTAAGAGCTAATGTAACTTGTTTTTAGAAAAAATTACTTTGTGCCAAGTTTCTTGCGGCGCATTCTTCTTGGCAATCATGGTCTTTCCGAAAGCGCTGGTATACTCAAAAAAATGACGTGTAAAAGAGCATTCAACTGCCTATTTGCTGAATAAAATTTTGATTTTTTTTTTTGATTTTTTTTTGATTGATTTGATTTTTAAAATGTTAAGAAAATACGTCGGAAAATAGCTTTCAATGAAATGAAAATGCGATGAAATGACACTGCTATGAAACGTGTGTCCGCAATGCAAGGGTAAACCGGTTGTAACTCAAGAAACTTTCTTCTCCACGGGTGGCAGCTGAACGCGTTTCTGATCTTATGACCTTGAGGAACCTGAAGCATAGCCATCTTAATCATAGCATACCAGCGGGAGCCGGACAGTGGCCGTCCTCTACCCAATAGTATTAGACTAGCTTATGCCCCGCGGCTTTGCCCCCGTGAAATATTTCAAAATGGGCTAGTTCTCTATCCCGTGGGAATTTCAAAAAATCCCTTCTTAGTGCACCTCTAGGATGCTCAAGGTAACGTTTGCTGAATTTCAACTTTCTAGGTCCAGTGGTTTAGACTGTGCGTTGTCTGTCAGTCAGTCAGTCACGGTACTGTTTAGGTACAGACATCCTACTCTAAAAAATCCGGCAATATAGTACTCTGCAGGGTCCAATGTTAAATCGAGTTTGAAATTGCAGTGGCCAGCCGCCGGCTAACAACTACGACCCGAACTAGTTTCGGGGAAAAACATACATATATGTTTACAGTGTGGCGAGTGGGGGGAGGGGACCCTCTGTTTTAAAGATATCTGGGTTAAAGGGCTGTGGGATTTTAATATAAACTAGAGAGCGCCCGCTGCTCCGCTCTGCTGCTGAGTAAAAAAGTAATATGGATTTCTAATTAGTCCGTCAGAAAGATTATCGAAAAAAAATATTGGACACGTGTTTTTAAATTTCCATAGACTGCAATGCTTGATAATGAATGGATTTATTTTTCCCTGAACGGCAACACTGGGATAGATAAGTAATACATCGCTCGCTTTTGGCTCGAAATTCGAACTTGCGATTTTATTTTGCTTAATATGCAAAACTTACACACCCAATATCATTTTTTCTCAAGTTTTACGCGATACCCAAGCTCAAAGAATCTAATTGCTTTAAAAATCCGGAGAAATAATGCGTTGTTTGGGAGAAACGTGTCAAAATGGTGTTGTAGAGCGCCATCTCGCTGTCTCGTTTCTTTTATCCCGTTCTGGTTTTTCAACTTTATGTAATAGATATGTGTTTGAGGCGAAGCTACATGGACCAGATAAAGGAGAAGGCCGGTGTCGTGTCGTATCAGGAGGTCAAGGAGCTGGCTCATAGGAGAGATGACTGGAAGAAACTCTCCACCGACAAAGAGTGTATGTAACTCTTAAGTTTGATGATGATGTGTTCAAACACAAGGCCTCAAGGCGATTATCTTGCTAGCTTTCAAAAAAAGTTAAAAAAAGTCAAGAGTCTTTATTGTTTGTGAGAAATGGGTTACATTGCTGGTACATATTAAACAATTTCACAATTGGATTCACCATAACTCTACCTTTGCAGGTGTACAGACAGTAATTTAATCTAATAAATGTCAGTTTAAATACAATAATCATCATATGGTGTCAAAATTCTTATTATTTATTATATTTTTTTGTAAAATAAAGAAGAATATATTCATTATTATCGTATCGTCAAATAATTAATAGAAGAAATCAAATTAAACAAAACCTACAAATCAAACAATTTACAAACAGTCGTATATCATTCAGGAACTCATTAACGCTATAAAAACGCTTTTGATGAGCTACCAATATTTCGACCTGATGCATAATGTTCACGGGTCGCGGTGGATGCGGGTGGTAATATATCTATAATGTATAGGTCATTAACCGCGAATCATTTAAAACTGTTAGTTTGTGCGTGGTGTTAATATTTGGGCGCTTTGAGCTGCTAGAAGATTCGAGAAGAGATCTTGAGGTTCAATCATATTGAAATGATTTAATCACTCACGTGTAAGTGTATAAGTCGATTTAAACCCGACATGTTTCTTACCAGTCATGTTTGTAATGTTTCCTCTAGGAGCGCGAGCCTCTGTAGCCAAAAGAACCCTGCGCACCTGCGAATGACCAGTTTTCTGTAATCTCCTTGTACTGTTTTGTGGTTTTAACCTTGACTTTTAACCCTAACAATGATGGTACACCATTCCCATCAGTTCCCTCTCTATCTCTCTCTGGGCCACCTGTTCTGTGAATACACTCTATCGGAATATAAAGGGTATACAGCGCTTATTCATTGTGAATTTGAGTATTATTAGTTCTTTAAAAAACCTTAATAGCCTTAGTGGTTTGACCTACGGCCGCTCAAGCCAGGGTTTTGGCTTCGAGCCCCGGCTTGCTCCTCTGAAGTTTTCTGAATTTACGCGCGAAATTACATTTGAAATTTATCATGACCTTCTCGGTGGAAACCTGCACACTCCTGCGAAGCAATTCGATGGTGTGTGTGAATTTCCATATCCCCACTGGGCCCGCCTAGAAATAACAACCCAAGCTCCTCACACAGGTCTGTGCCCTGCAGTGGGATGTAAGACAAGACTGGTGATGATGATATTTCGTCCCAAACGTGGTTCTAACGCGCCAGGAGGGGGGGATGGTGGGGGGGGGGGGGGGGGGGGGGGTCGATGCACTGACCGCACAAACAATCTAACTTGGTTATTAGTCTACATCTACGCTGACGCATTCATTGCCGACTGAACTTTGTTCATTATTTCGCGGCGCTACGGCTGCGCGGGCGATGCCATAGCGTGATGGTTTTAAACAGTATGAGTATCTATAATCTAACCACTTTTTTTATCTTTATTCATTTAGGGGCTTTGTTCAGACATGAACATGTCAGCCCCGTAAAGGGGAATAGAAATATAATATAAGAAACAGCACGAATAAAAAAAAGGTGCAATTGTATCTAACCACTTCAAGTTGAAAACCCCCGACATTGTCATTTCAAAGTTCAATAACTCAAAAAAAATAGGTTCAACCGTTTAAGAGCTATGAGATTTTAGATTTTTATGAAACCTAGGCAATAACCATCTCGATTAAAGTAGCTTTTGATTTAAAACAACCGCATCGAAATCACACTCGCCACACCATAAAATAAATGACACTGTCCCAGTAGTTAACACCTTCAATCTTAATACGTAGCAATAAATGTGACGAGTAGGGTGTCAACTATTGGAACTAACCTGTCAATCATTGGGACGTTTGCATCTATTTAACCCCCGACAAATATAAGTTTGACATGTGTTTCTGTATGTCTGTGCATCTGTCTGTGGCATCATAGCTCCCTAACGGGTGGACCGATTTCGGTGCGGTTTTTTTTTTTCAGTCGAAAGCTATTTTTGAAATATTGAACTTTGAAATGACAATGTCGGGGGTTTTTCAACGTTTCTAAGTTTGTTAGGTTTCGCAACTTTCTTGGGCGGAAAATTTCTTCACCTTTCTTACTGTTTCTCCCCTACCCACTGTGTCGGAAGTTGGCAGAGTAAAATAATTACCTGAATTCAAATACGCGAATACTGTATACAAAATGTAGTAGTAATAATTCAAGTGGTTTCTGTGTTTTAAATTGTATTTCTTTTGCAGGTAAGTGGCTGATCTGAGAGTGGTGTTGTTTAGTACATACTCGTACACGTAAGTGTTTTTTCTTTAATAAGCTACAGTGTTGTAATTGCGGGTTTTTCTGTAAAGGAATATCGCATCGCTTTTTTTTTAAGTGTTTATTTCGGATTTCGGACTTACTTCCTGTCCTCCTCACAGTTGCAACTAAAATTGTGGCTAACAGTAGGCATAAGAATAAATAATAACATAGTAGAATGGAAACTCCCGCTCCGGACGGGCTCAAGGTCACGATATTAGAGTATTCGTTAAACAGACTACTCAATCAGGCTGTCACGGCCGGCGTCGCCGCACGCGCGTTTGGTTGTTTATAATTTGGTGGTAATAGTTTTAAGTGAGCCTGTATGTATTTTGTTTTATATTTGTAGATAAGTAATACTTACTTAAATCACCTTAAATGGCTTTATTTGGTATGGCACTTATAATAACTTCTTATTTAGAAGTGTCGATTATATGTAGACCTTCGTAATGATTTATAAATCTCATATTTTGTAAAACTAGAATAAAAATAATGATTTCAAAGTAAAAAAAACTTACATCTTAGCGATATTATCTTTAGACGTAAGTATCATTTAACAGCAAGCAACCCTAGCAACACGCCTTGAAGACAGAGGGGTGTAACAACGTGAAAGGGGAAATAGGTATATAAATGGCGGCGTTTTGGACTCGGTCAAAAGAGATTCCGTTCTACTATGTTATTATCTATTCTTATGCAGTAGGTCAGATAATTTTGTTTGCAACAGAATGTTAAAAATAAATTCAGTTAGAACACGAACGACTTTAAAGTCGTATTAAAAAGCGAACTGGACATTCACTATGACAGTAATTATATCGAAAATTTGACAGTTCGAAGAAAGGGGAGGCCTCATTTATTTTCTAGACTTTTTGTTCGGGCTGTAATGGTTCAATATTATGAGACTTTTTGTTATAACGATAATTGAATTAAAATCCAGTATTCACAACATAACCTAACCAATAGACATAATGAAAACGGTCTCTGTGAAGTTAGCATATCAAGTGCCAGCATATCACAAAAAAATAGGAGTTCTGTTCGCATGCAGCATAGTTCTATAGTTCCTCATACTTTTTAGAAATAGTTCTGGCGATTTTCCTTAAAATTTTTAATTTTAAATTTTTGACATAATGATATGCTAACTTCCAAGTCAAAATCCCAGCATATCAAAAAATAAGTTGAGTACGGTTCGCATGCAGCATAGTTCTATAGTTTCTTATACTTTTTAGAAATAGTTCTGGCGATTTTCCTTGATTTTTTTTTATTTCTGTTTTTGACATAATGATATGCTAACTTCCGTGATGATATGCTGTGCCACCAGGGTGAGTTCCAAGCTCGCTTTTGGTCTCAAACGATAGATATGGTGTTCTGGTCAATAGTTCTAAGGAGTTCTGGCTTCCTAGTAGCTTAGGAAAAAAACAAGTTTTTTTCTTATCAGTAATGATATGCTAACTTCCGTGATGATATGCTGTGCCACCAGGGTGAGTTCCAAGCTCGCTTTTGGTCTCAAACGATAGATATGGTGTTCTAGTCAATAGTTCTAAGGAGTTCTGGCTTCCTAGTAGCTTAGGAAAATAACAAGTTTTTTTTTTATCAGTAATGATATGCTAACTTCCGTGATGATATGCTGTGCCACCAGGGTGAGTTCCAAGCTCGCTTTTGGTCTCAAACGATAGATATGGTGTTCTGGTCAATAGTTCTAAGGAGTTCTGGCTTCCTAGTAGCTTAGGAAAAAAACAAGTTTTTTTTTTATCAGTAATGATATGCTAACTTCCGTGATGATATGCTGTGCCACCAGGGTTAGTTCCAAGCTCGCTTTTGGTCTCAAACGATAGATATGGTGTTCTAGTAAACAGTTCTAAGGAGTTCTGGCTTCCTAGTAGCTTAGAAAAAAAATTTTTTTTATTATCGATAATGATATGCTAACTTCCGTGATGATATGCTGTGCCACCAGGGTGAGTTCCAAGCTCGCTTTTGGTCTCAAACGATAGATATGGTGTTCTGGTCAATAGTTCTAAGGAGTTCTGGCTTCCTAGTAGCTTAGGAAAATAACAAGTTTTTTTTTATCAGTAATGATATGCTAACTTCCGTGATGATATGCTGTGCCACCAGGGTGAGATCCAAGCTCGCTTTTGGTCTCAAACGATAGATATGGTGTTCTGGTCAATAGTTCTAAGGAGTTCTGGCTTCCTAGTAGCTTAGGAAAAAAACAAGTTTTTTTTTATCAGTAATGATATGCTAACTTCCGTGATGATATGCTGTGCCACCAGGGTGAGTTCCAAGCTCGCTTTTGGTCTCAAACGATAGATATGGTGTTCTAGTCAACAGTTCTAAGGAGTTCTGGCTTCCTAGTAGCTTAGGAAAATAACAAGTTTTTTTTTTATCAGTAATGATATGCTAACTTCCGTGATGATATGCTGTGCCACCAGGGTGAGTTCCAAGCTCGCTTTTGGTCTCAAACGATAGATATGGTGTTCTAGTCAATAGTTCTAAGGAGTTCTGGCTTCCTAGTAGCTTAGGAAAATAACAAGTTTTTTTTTATCAGTAATGATATGCTAACTTCCGTGATGATATGCTGTGCCACCAGGGTGAGTTCCAAGCTCGCTTTTGGTCTCAAACGATAGATATGGTGTTCTGGTCAATAGTTCTAAGGAGTTCTGGCTTCCTAGTAGCTTAGGAAAAAAACAAGTTTTTTTTTTATCAGTAATGATATGCCAACTTCCGTGATGATATGCTGTGCCACCAGGGTTAGTTCCAAGCTCGCTTTTGGTCTCAAACGATAGATATGGTGTTCTAGTCAACAGTTCTAAGGAGTTCTGGCTTCCTAGTAGCTTAGGAAAAAAAATTTTTTTTATTATCGATAATGATATGCTAACTTCCGTGATGATATGCTGTGCCACCAGGGTGAGTTCCAAGCTCGCTTTTGGTCTCAAACGATAGATATGGTGTTCTGGTCAATAGTTCTAAGGAGTTCTGGCTTCCTAGTAGCTTAGGAAAATAACAAGTTTTTTTTTTATCAGTAATGATATGCTAACTTCCGTGATGATATGCTGTGCCACCAGGGTGAGTTCCAAGCTCGCTTTTGGTCTCAAACGATAGATATGGTGTTCTAGTCAATAGTTCTAAGGAGTTCTGGCTTCCTAGTAATTAAGGAAAAAAAAAAATTTTTTTTAATCAATAATGATATGCTAACTTCCGTGATGATATGCTGTGCCACCAGGGTGAGTTCCAAGCTCGCTTTTGGTCTCAAACGATAGATATGGTGTTCTGGTCAATAGTTCTAAGGAGTTCTGGCTTCCTAGTAGCTTAGGAAAAAAACAAGTTTTTTTTTTATCAGTAATGATATGCTAACTTCCGTGATGATATGCTGTGCCACCAGGGTTAGTTCCAAGCTCGCTTTTGGTCTCAAACGATAGATATGGTGTTCTAGTCAACAGTTCTAAGGAGTTCTGGCTTCCTAGTAGCTTAGGAAAATAACAAGTTTTTTTTTTATCAGTAATGATATGCTAACTTCCGTGATGATATGCTGTGCCACCAGGGTGAGTTCCAAGCTCGCTTTTGGTCTCGGACTGGAGTGGTCGACTACGACGAGAAAAAGAGCCATTACGTCGCATACGCGTCTGGGGAGTTTTGATTCAAGTATGACGATCTAATCAAAAAACGAGCCACAGCAAACTCCCAGACAAAAATACACCCACATGTTATTATTTACACAATTTGTAATGTCGAATAATAGTATTTTATACAACCGTTACATTACATAATGACGGTTCTTAAAGTCGAGCGAGGTACTAGATTTTATGACCTAATGGGAAATGGTAAAAATTTTTATACTTTCCGATTTTTTTTTTATTGATAGAAATAAGGTTCCTAATCAAGAGAAAAGAATATTAGATTTTTCTGTGGTACCTATCAATTAAGTTTAGAAATTTAAATTATAGGGAAGAATATGTTTTGTTTTTATTGTTGGATGATTGTGTTTTTAAATGCTTATAGATATTCAAGTTCAAGGAGAACATAAAATTTAAGTAGTTGTGATGGTTTATTATTTCAGTTTGTTAGAAATTATCTCAATTACAAGTACGTAC
>CAVNVB010000208.1:0-20000 GCA_963691665.1 Clepsis dumicolana
ACAAGGTAGTAATAATCCGACCACATTTCAAAATAGAATATTTTTGATATTTATATTGTTAAGTAGGTATATTAAATACATATAAGTATAGTTTGATACTGACTCGCGTAGTCGTCCATGGGCAGCTTGTATTAAGTTTTCAGCCCGTTTTACATTAAACGTTTTATTTATTTGTTGTTTTATTTCATTCAGTGGCAGTGTCTGGTGCTAGTGGTAGTAGTCCGAGTCTAATAATAGGTAATAAGAGTAATCACTAGCGAGCCTCGTAACTCATAACGCGCCCTCAAACAATCCGTGGCACCGAATACATGATAGTGTCCGTAGGTATCTAATACTCCGTCTATTATAAGATTTGAATTAACGCTCAACTATCACACGTGTTAAAACACTCAATATAACAGCCTTATGCCCGTTTTCACCAACGACTCCTAAAATTTAAGGGATCCCTTAGCTCTTTTAGGGGACACCTAAGATCAATTTCCGTTTCACCAACGCTTAAGTAACACCTAACTGCTTCGGGGGTCCCGTAAGTTCAGGGGGTCGAATATTGACCCCCTAGCGCTAAGTGACAGTTCGCGCAGTCGCAGATGCGTTTTAATTTTTATAGGTTATCGTGCATTTGTTATGCAATAATTAACTTGATTGATAATATTTATATAAAATGAAAGGCTATTTTTTTTTTTCTACTTTATTAACATAATAAAAGCAATTTACAATGACATTAAATCTAAGCTTAAACTAAATAAACTACAACTTAAAACTAAATTAAATCTAAATAAGGCCCCCGTGGCATAGTGCCCAAAAGGCTGGCAGCGTTGCCTCGCTGAATAGCGATGCTGATTCTTTGAGAGAGAAAACTGCCAGCCCTTTGGTCACAAGTTGCATCAACTAAGCGCTTTTGTAACTCAGAAATAAGCTTGTAAGCGCTGGGACCCCATGGACCCAAAGTTTCAAACCCGACAGGAACAAAATTATAATTCGGACCGAGAGATTGATACTTAGATTTTTTTCTATTTTCGGCCGTTTCTGCCGCCGCACCAGCTTTTTGTGTGGTTCCAAGGCTATTTAAATGATTTTGTAGAGTTTGGAAGCTGTTGAATATATTGATTTAATATTCACATCAAAGTTATTTAGATCAGACTGAAGATCAGATGATTTATCAAAGTATGATAGGTACTAAAGATTTTTCATAAGATATACCTACTCGTAGAATGTCGAAAGAAAACGTGCTTTTCATACTTGAAAAAATTTAACATTAGAGGTATTTGGAATATAAGAATAACCCAAAACAGAAGAAGAATAGTTCTGTATAAAGGAAGGCCTCATCGCAGTTGGACGAATGCCTTATACTAATTATCCATCATCAGTCTATTCTTGACCCTCAGAATACAAAACAAACCAGAAGCCGCGTTCAATCATAACGCCGCGCATTTATTATTGATTTCGCTATCCGTTTACACTTAAAATAATAATCATATTCTGTTTTCTTATAAACCCAACGGCATTTCTGCATGTAGGAAACCACATGAGAAGCGATTAATTAACATGCGCGCTCGCGGGTTCTGGTCTGTTCTTTATTATACGGGTTTCAAAGAAATCGAATAACACAATACTTTGAAAATATGTACAGTTCATGAATAAATTATCAGATAACTAATCATTCCAGTTTCAGTCAATGAATGCTCGCTAATAAAATACAATCATCGCACCGAAAGTTCGAAAAAAAATTGATAGTTATAAACTGTTCTGATTTTTCTGGATGGCAAAGATAATGCCATACAGCCTAGTCAACATTTAAAAATAAGAAATAAGACGTCAATTCAATCCTTGGCCAAACCATCGGCTCTTTCATTCCCCTCCAGCCCCACATGGGCTTTTATCCAGAACAACTTGACAACCCTGCCCTGGATGGACAATGTTGTCAAGTTGTTTCTGGCTTCCACAGCCAGGGGATGGAAGCAGCCGTGGTTCTTGATGGTCAAGAGGGCCGCCATAGAATCGCTGTACACTCCGAATGTTTTCGCCTTTTGCCCTAACATCAACCTCGTCGCCTCGCACAGCGCAAGGAGCTCAGCCTGATAGACCGTGCAGTAGGACGAAAGAGCAAGCTTGAGGGCTTTCGTTTCAGCCTCGCCATTCCATATGGACAGCGCAGCGCCCACCTTACCCTCAATCCTGCTCCCGTCCGTGAAGATGCGAACAGCGAAATCGCTGTTCGCATCAACATCCGCCCGGCTTGCCAGGCCCACCAACTCCAGCTCCCCGCGCTGAGCGGGGCGCGGGGCTTCCAGTGCCGAGGCCATCCGTTCTACTTTCCTTCCCCCGAGCATTGGCTGAGGTACCCCCCTTTTGGCCTCGTAAAGCGAGGCCGCCTCTCGGACTCGGAGGTCGAGGGGAAGTATTCCAGCCAACACTAGAGCCGAGTTCAGCGAAACTGTGCGGTATCCCTTGCACAGCTTTTTGAGCAATCCCCCTCTGGGCTGCGGCTAGCTGTTTGATAACGCACAGTTTGCTGGCTGCCGGCGCCCAGACGCTGGCGGCATACAGCACAATAGGCTCAACCGTTGCCACATATATTGTCCGAATGACCTCTGGGTTGAGTCCCCAGCTCGTTTTTGCCGCTTTTGCCAACCTCTTATATATACCGATCGCCTTTCGACAAACGTTCGCCACATGTGTGTTGAATGTCAGCTTCTCATCTATGGCGACTCCTAGCATCTTTATCTCACTGGACATGGCAATTCCGATCCCGCCCATGGTGAGGCGCGGGGTGTCGAACTTGAGTTTCCTGGTTAGCACCATTGCACTTGTTTTGTGCGGTGCAAACCTCAACTTATTGTTTTCACCCCACGCCCAAACACGGTCGAGTGCGGCATTGGCACGCTCCTCAATTTCCAATGCCGAGTCACCATCGAAAAGAAGCACCACGTCGTCTGCAAACGCCTGACAATACGTTCCATTTTGTTCCAGCTCTTGCAGTAGTGGGTCCAGGAGGAGATTCCACAGGATTGGCCCGCCAATCGAACCTTGTACACAACCCTTGTTTGTGATTGTGGCGTGTTCCTCTCCCGCGTACCTCACCCTGACCCTCCTGTCCTCGAGGTAACTGCCTATGACCCTTCTCAGCCCCACCGGACATTCTTCCTCAGCCAGTCGGACTCGGATTGCCGGCCACCAGGCGTTATCGAAGGCTCCCTCTATATCCAGAGATACCAACGTAACTATCTTTTTGTCTTTCAAGTTATCGCGTATGTGTTGTATCAAGGTATAGAGGGAGTCCTCGGTACTCCTCTGTGGCATAAATCCATACTGGCGAGTACTCATCCTGGGCAACAGATGGTGTTTGAGACGGGCCACAAGCATTTTCTCGTAGACCTTTCCCATTACGGGGAGTAGTCCTATTGGTCTGTGTGATCTCGGTACTTTATAGGTTTCCTTCCCGGGCTTTCTAAGTACTACGACCACTGCTTCCTTCCATTGTTTCGGAAAGTAACCCAACTCCAAACACTTGTTTAACAAATTGTTTAATACTCAACGCAGGGGAAATTACGACCTTCGACACCGTGAGGGGAGGAAAAAGATACAGTAGCTATGTAGATATTACAGCGTGCTCGATAGATCTGCTGGACCTAGTCGACGACTGGGAGGTAGATGAAGGTCTCACAAGCTCGGACCACAACGGCATCATTTTCAAAATTAACCTAATAAAATCAGAAGGAGTAACAGTTAACAGGACAACAAGACTATACAACACCAAAAAAGCCAATTGGCCAGTCTTCTGTGAAAACTTGAGCCAATTGATGCTGACAAACAAAATAAACAAAACAGAAATAGACAAGATAAAAACTACAATAGAATTGGAAGATACACTCACAAAATATACAAAAGTAATAGAAGAGTCCTGTAAATTAGCTATGCCAGTAAAAAATGCAACAGACAAACTTAAATTGCCGTGGTGGTCCGAGAAACTTGCCGAGCTGAAGAAGAAAGTCGTCACCAGAAAACGCAGAATACGATGGGCTGCTCCCGTGCGGAGGTCGAGGGTCGTCGAGGAGTACCTGAAACAGAAGGAGTATGAGTCGGAGGTAGCAAAAGCGCAGACAGAGAGCTGGAAGGAGTTCTGTGGAAAGCAGGATCGAGAGGGGGTATGGGAGGGCATCTACCGGGTTATTGGAAGGTGCACCAAGAGAGAGGAGGACCTACCGCTGGAGAGGGACGGGGTGACTCTCGGGGCGAAGGACTCCGTCAAATGGTTAGCGGAGACCTTTTACCCGGGGGACGCCACGTCTGTTGACAGTGAATACCACCAACGCATCAGGCAAGCGGCTTGCGAGGTGGATCAAGGAACGCATGATGAGCCATGCGAACCTCCATTCACCTCCCAGGAGCTGATGGTGGCGTGCACCTCTTTCAACCCGAAAAAGGCCCCAGGCGCGGACGGATTCACGGCCGATATATGCAGTCGCGCCATCGGCCATGATCCCGAATTGATCCGCGGAAATGTTAGGTTAGGTTAGGTTAGGTTAGGTTGGGTTGGGTTGGGTTGGGTTGGGTTGGGTGTACCCCGGATGGCGGTCATCTGCTATGCAGATGACACGCTGATCGCCGTCCGGGGTCCCACGTGGGAGGAAGTTAGGAGGAGGACGGAGGTAGGAGCCACCCTGGTAGCCCGTAGAATTGGGGCCCTCGGACTGAGGGTGGCCCTACCAAAGACAGAGGCCCTGTGCTTTAGAGGGCCAAGATGGCGCATCCCGCAAGGAGCCACGCTCCGCATCGCGGGGGAGGCGGTAAAGGTGGAGGCCCACATCAAATACCTGGGCCTCACTTTAGACGGAGGATGGCGGTTCGAGGAACACCTCAGGCGCCTTATCCCTCGAATCGTCGGCGCAGCTGGGGCTATGAGCAGGCTCCTCCCCAATATGGGAGGCCCGGACGCCCCATGCAGGCGCCTATATGCGGGGGTGCTAAGAAGCATGGCTTTATACGGGGCGCCCATCTGGGCGGATAGGTTAACACCCACCGCGAAAGCGCTGCTCCGACGCCCACAGCGCATTATCGCAGTGCGTATGAGCCGCGCCTACCGCACGGTGAGCTGGCAGGCGGCGGGCGTTATCGCCAGCTCCCCCCCTTGGGAGCTAGAAGCGGAAGCCTATGCGGAGGCTCACAAGGAGAGGATAGAGCGGAGGGCCCGGGGCGAATCCCTCGCCCCGGAGGAGCTGACCCGAGCCCGGGAGCTACTAAGGGAAGGGGTCATGGAGCGCTGGGTGGACGAGCTGCGGGATGCCGAGTTCGGCACCCGCACGATCCAGGCCATCCGCCCAGTGCTCCACGAATGGTGTGGGAGGGCCTACGGGCCCCTCACCTACCGACTCTCTCAGATACTCTCCGGACACGGCTGTTTCGGACGGTACCTGAAAAGAGTCAGTAGAGAAGAGACGGCGTCGTGCCATGAGTGCGGCGCCAGTGAAGACACGGCACAGCACACCCTGGAGCTGTGCCCCGCCTGGTCCCACCAACGCCGCACTCTGGTGGCGGCGATCGGCGGTGACCTCACGCTCCCCGGCGTAGTTTACGCAATGGTAGGAAGCGAGAGGTCCTGGGAGGCCGTCGCCTCCTTCTGCGAGGACGTGATGTCGCAGAAGGAGGAGAGGAAGCGGGAGCGCGAGAACGACCCCATCGCGCCCCCGCTCCGGCGCAGACGAACGGGGAGGAGACGGCGGCAGTTTGCCGCCGCTCTCCCTCCCTAGTGGTGCCAGCTGGCGGGGATGGGGATCCCTCGCCAGCCAACAGAGGCCCACGAGCCTAGGGGAGGGGCCTGGTGTTCCCGACCCCCCCCCCTCTTGACGCGGGAGCCCCGGCCCATAGGCTGGGGCGGCCAGAAGGGCGTACGCGGTGACACCTTGCGCTCCCGCGGCGCCCCGCCATAAATGGCCACGAGGGAATACCGGTGGGTTTTTAGTGGGTATGCCCCCCCGCCTCCTTCCGCTTGGGAGTGGGGCCAAGGGGTGAGTCCCACATAACCTCCGCGCCGTCCCCACGGCGCGGTCGTATGCGTAACGCATTTTCCCACCGCAACAAAAAAAAAACAAAAAAAAAAAAAAAAAAAAAAGGGTTGGGTTGGGTTGGGTTGGGTTAGGTTAGGTTGAGGAAAATTTTCGGAGTGAATTTATGTTTACCCTTAAATTACCTTGCGTTGGAGAAACTTTTACTAGTTTTTATAGCGGATTCTTGAACTTTTCTTTATCCTTTAAATTTTGGTACCTGTCCCGTGTCTCTAGCTTATCTAGAACACCCTCTTCTCTTTTTTCTTTTTCGTGCTGCAAAACCCTTCAGGTTTTGCGGTCGAAAAAATTTTAACACAATTCCCGATTTTCACTTTGAAAATTAGGGTTCATCATTTTTGGCTTAATATTTTTAAATTTTTCTTTTCCCGTTTTGGAGTGTCTTAGACGACCTACCCAACGCCCTTTGCCCCATAATTCTAGAGCTTGCCGTTCTAGAGTTGTTGGGTGGAGCTCCCGTTGCTCGTAGTTTCGGTATAGGCGCTCCAAACTACCATTTTTAACTTTGTAATATTTTCAAAAATTCGCTATCGGGGGGGGGGGTTGAGCCAGTGGGTCCTTATTATTGTGGAGTGCATAGAGGGTAGTTTGCGCCGCCTAACAGCACCCTAAGCGCCACTCTAACCGTAATAGGGACGTGGATATTGGGCAAAAACTACCAACTTTTTTGTCACTTTTTATAAGTTGGTAATTTTTGCCGACTCGCGCTTGACCGTTTTTGCTAAATTTTGAGTTTACTCAAAATCTAGCAGGACAAGCCGGGTATTGGGCCTGGTGAAAAGGTCCGGGGGGGGAATCGGGTTTCCGTCATCCGGCTGGAACCTGATTTGGGTGGTTGCCGAGTGAGATATCCTCCGTTCTGCCGGCATTATAGTCGGAGTCCCGGCTATAAAGGCGGCTGGGGAATCTCCTCGGAACCTCTCGGGGTGGGTTTGGGGGGTCCATTAGGCCATCTGGCCGAAGGGACGTCTCCCGTTGCGGGGTTTTTGGTCGGCCGAATTGTTCACTGCGGCCTCCTGTAAACCATCAGTTCGCGGTTCACCTAACGGAGTGAGGTGGGTTGGGTTGCCGTGGGTGGTGGGTTGTGGGGGAAAGCGGTGTGCGGCTCTGCCGAACAAAAAGGGGGGGTTTTCCGAAAGGGGGGAGGGGATTTCGGAATCTCTGGGTGGGTGCTGTTGGGGTTTTCGGGGCTGATTGCCGTGGCTAAGCTCGGATTTCCGAGTCTAGTCGCGGCCGTCTGCGCCGGCGAACTTCGCCAGGGCCCGGGGGGTGTAGGGGGGATCTCGGGGGGTGTTCAGCACTGTCTTCGTGTTTTCTTGTCTTGTTGTGCCCTAATTCTTCGCGATGGCTGAGCGGTTCACCGCTAGCCAGGCGGAGAAGAAGGCTTTTTTGTCTGTCCTGTGTTCGGACGCGTCCGACTCGGAGGCCGAGGGTTTTCAAAGCCCTGACATGGACCTGGAAACAGGTCCATATGTCTTTAAAGAGGCGGTCTTAAACGCCCCGCCGAGGAGGAGCCCGGTAGGGAAGAGGCCGATTGGGGCGATTGGGGACGCGGCAGTGGCTCCGCTACCCAAAGCCAATACGGCGACCAGGGGTCGCTCGACGGCGGCGGTGGCTGGACACAGCCACTTCTTGGCGGCAGCCAAGCGAGGTCTAGCGGGGATCACATCGGAGCTTGACTCCGATGATGGATCCCCAAGTCGCCCGGTCTACCGGTGCACCCAGGCGGAGGAAGGGGACTCGGACTCCCCCCCGTCGGCTACGACGGAAACACTGGCCGCTGCCGCGCTGCTCAACGTGGCAGTGATCAAGGAGCAGGTGGCCAAATGCGGTACCATCAAGGGTACCGTATGGGGGGATATTAACGCGGCCACCAGGGAGGTCATCACTGCCGTAGAAGGGATGCGCTCGCTGACTCCGACGGAAGAGCAGCGCCGCCTCCGCGCTGACAATGCCCGGCTCCAACGAGAGCTGGGCATTGTCCGCGCCGAGTTGAGGGCCTTTAAAACGGCGTTTGAGGACTCCCAACGGGGCCTCAATGCGGCCGCAAAGCAAGCGGTCAGCGGCGGCAGCGCCGATAGACCGGTGACGGACCTCAGAGAGGCCCTGGAGGAGATGAGGCGCGACCTTGTCACATCCCTGGGCGGGATGATAAACGCCCGCCTGGAGGACATGGAGTCGCGCCTCCCTCCAGAGAAGGTCCTCAGACCGCCTCTGGCGGCTGACAGGCTCCAGGAGCCTCCTCCTCGCCCGCGGGTACAGCCGAATTTGGCTCAGGGCTCCGGCCGTCAAACATCGGCCAAAACTGGGGACCCAAAGCCCCAGCCAAAGAGGCCTGGGCAACAGCCCAAGAAGGTGCCGGTCGCTCCCGCCCCCTCGTCCCACCCGGGCAAGGAAACCGCAGGGGCCACCAAAAAGGGGCCCAAGCAAGGGCCAACTCAGGGGGCGAAGCCGGTCGTGCAGCAAAGGACCCAGCCAGCGGCGGGGCCGAGCTGGCGTCAGGCGCCAGCCCCTGAGCCTGCGACACAGCCGTGGTCACAGGTGGTGGGGCGCAAGGCCAAGAAGGGGAAAGCCCCCACTAAGCCTCTGCCGACCCCAGCGGCATCTCGCGCCAAGCCCAGGGCGGTGAAAATCGTCCCCCCCCGCACAGCAGCAATAGTGCTGACACTGCGGGAGGGGCAAACCAGCTTTGTGGAGGTGATGGCGAAAGCCAGAGCCTCCATAAAGCTGACGGAATTTGGGCTGGAGTCAGTCAAGGTACGCAGTACAATGACTGGCTCCAGAATGATGGAGGTGGGGGGCGAGAACCCGCAAACCACTGCGGACCGCCTCGCTGCCAAGCTACAGGAGGTGGTCGGAACCCAGGTCGAGATCGCGAGGCCCACCAAGCTGGCGGACCTCAAAATCTCGGGCCTGGATGAGACGGCTGGCAGCGAAGAGATCGCTGCCGCAGTGGCGAGGGCTGGGGGCTGTTCCCCCGAGCAGGTAAAGGTCGGTGCGATCAGGTCGGGCCCGTGGAGCCAGGGCTCGGCCCTGATCAAGTGCCCAGCGACGGCGGCTAAAGTCGCCGTTGCCGCTGGAAAGGTGGCCGTTGGGTGGTCGATGGCCACCATAGAGCCGGTGGAGGCCCTGCCCATGCGCTGTTTTAAGTGCATGGCGCTGGGCCACACCAGGGCTCTTTGCCCATCGGAAGCGGAGCACGGCTCGAAGTGCTTCCGATGTGGCGAAGAGGGCCACATGGCGGCCACGTGTGAAGTGGCCGCCAAGTGCGCGGTGTGCGCACAGGCGGGGCGCCCACACGGGCACCGTATGGGGGGATCGAATTGTATCCCCCCGACGATCAAGGGTAAGGCCCCACTGACCAGGGCCCCCCAAAATCGTGGCCCGACGGCCAGGGAGGAACTCTCTATGCAGGTGTCCTAAATGCCAGTACACCTGCATAGCGAATTCCTCCTGACGAACGCCAACCACTCCGCGCGTGCACAGGACCTGCTAATGCAGGTCCTCGCGGAGTGGAAAATTGCCGTCGCGGTGGTCACCGAGCCCTACCTCATCCCCCCCCAGCAAAACTGGGCTGGGGATACCGAAGGCTCGGTGGGAGTGGTGGTGCCGGCCGCTAGCCCCAAGCGCCTCTCTCCTAAGGAGAGGGGCGCGGGCTATGTGGCGGCAAAGTGGGGAGAAGTAGTCATCATTGGCGTTTACTTCTCCCCAAACAGGCCCGTCCTCGAGTTCGAGAGGTACTTGGCGGGCCTGGGGTCGGTAGTGCAGCGGGCACTACCGGCTCAAGTGATCCTGATGGGGGATCTCAACGCCAAGTGCACGGCGTGGGGATCCTCCATCACGGATCGAAGAGGGGCGCTCCTGCGGGACTGGGCCATCATGATCGGCCTAGCCCCGCAGAACCAGGGAACCGCCAACACCTGCGTCCGATGGCAGGGGGGGTCAGTAGTGGACGTAACGTTCGCTACCCCCTCCATCGGCGCCTGCATAGGTGATTGGCGAGTCCTGGAGGAGGTGGAGACCCTGTCGGACCACCTCTATATACGGTTCAGGGTCTCCAGGGCGCCCCACGGGCCTCTGGCCCGGGTGGTGGGTGGGCGGGGCGGAGACTTCCCTAAGTGGGCTGTCTCCCGCCTCGATAGGGACCAGGCAGAAGAGGCTGCACTGGTCCAGGAGTGGAGTGTCGACCCCCCTAACACCATGGGGGTCGACGAGAGGGCCGTCAGGTTTCGGCAAGACCTGACGGCCGTCTGCGAGGCGGCCATGCCTAGGGCGCGGAAGTTCGCGTCCACGCCGGGCGTATACTGGTGGTCGCAGGACCTTGCGGACCTGCGAGCCACCAGCGACGCCGCCCGCCGGGCTTTCTCCCGGTGCCGCCGACGGCGGACCCGGATGCCGGGGGAGGAGGAGCGGCGCTACGCCGAGCTGCGGGAGGCGAAGGCCGTCTTCAAGGCGGCCATCGCCCAGGCCAAGGACGCTGCGTTCGGGGCGTTCTTGGCCACCCTCGACGGAGACCCGTGGGGGCGCCCGTACCGTATGGTACGGGCGAAGCTTAAGGTGGCCCCCCCCACGGAGGAGTTCGAGCCGGCGCTCCTCAGCGCGGTAGTCGAGGGATTATTTCCCTCGGCGTCGGCCTTCGAGCCGCCGCGCATGGCCCCACCGCGCGAGGAGCCCGAGGTGCCCCATGAAGAAATGGTCCGAGTGGTGAGCCGGCTCCGGGGGTGCAAGAAGGCACCGGGGCCGGACGGGGTGCCCGGAAAGGTGCTTCATATTGCTTTGAAGCACCTTGGGGACCGACTCGGTGGCCTCTTCGACAGCTGTCTGGCCACCGGGCAGTTTCCCCAGGCGTGGAAGGAGGGCCGCTTGGTCCTCCTGCGCAAGGAGGGAAGACCGGCGGACTCTCCGTCCGGGCACCGGCCGCTCGTCATGCTGGACGAAACCGGGAAGCTCCTCGAGAGGATTATAGCTTCCCGGATCAACCACCACCTGACGAGCGAAGGGCCGAATCTTGCGGGGAACCAGTTCGGGTTCCGGGTAGGGCGATCCACGATGGACGCCCTATCCGCCCTGAAGGGGTTCTGCGAAGATGCGGCCAGGAGGGGCCAGGGGGCCATGGCGATATCTCTCGATATCGCCAACGCCTTCGGGTCCCTCCCCTTCGGAGTGATAGAGGAGGCACTCCGTTACCACGGGGTGCCCCTCTACCTCCGGAGGGTTGTAGGGCACTACCTGACGGGTCGGGTAGTTCTCTACATGGGGAGGGGGGGTGTGCGGATGGCCAGGCCAGTAGCCAGCGGCGTTCCACAGGGGTCCGTGCTAGGGCCCCTACTTTGGAACGTCGGCTACGACTGGGCCATCCGCGGGAGGGTGCTGCCCCGGATGGCGGTCATCTGCTACGCAGATGACACGCTCATCGCTGTCCGGGGCACCACCTACGAGGAGGTGGCGAGGAGGGCGGAGGTGGGAGCCTCCCTGGTGGTCCGGCGCGTCGAGGCGCTGGGCCTAAGGGTGTCCCTCCCGAAAACCGAGGCCCTCTGCTTCAGAGGGCCAAGGTGGAGGGTACCGCGGGGGGCCACCCTGCGGGTGAACGGGGAGGCCGTCGAGGTAAGGGCCCAGATAAAGTATCTGGGCCTTTACCTCGACGGCAAATGGGAGTTTGCGGAGCACTTCCGCAAACTAGCTCCCCGACTCGTTGGCGCGGCGGGAGCCTTGGGGCGGCTCCTGCCCAATCAGGGAGGGCCGAATGCCCCCTGCAGACGACTGTTTGCAGGGGTCATAAGGAGTATGGCCCTGTACGGGGCCCCCATATGGGCGGATGCCCTCACCGCCGCCACCAAGGCCCTCCTTCGGAGACCCCAGAGGGTTATGGCGGTGAGGATGGCCCGGGCATACCGCACGGTAGGCTGGGCAGCGGCTGGAGCGCTTGCCGGATCTCCCCCCTGGGAGATCGAGGCAAGGGTGCTCGCCGACGCCTACCGGGCGAAAGTGGCGAGGGGGGAGCGGGGAGAATCCCTCGCTCCTGAAGAGCTGGCCCGGGCCAAGGAGGCCCAGAGAGAGGAGGTCATGGAGCGCTGGGTCGATGAGCTTGGGGAGGCCGAATTTGGCCTCCGAACAGTCCAAGCCATCCGCCCGATGCTTCATGACTGGTGTCGGAGGGGACACGGTCCCCTTACCTTCCGCCTTGTGCAGGTGCTGTCCGGACACGGCTGTTTCGGACGGTACCTTCACAAGGTTGCCGGAAGGGAGGAGACGGCGTCGTGCCATGAGTGCGGCGCCAATGAGGACACGGCGCAGCACACCCTCGAGGTGTGCAGCGCCTGGTCCCGGCAGCGCCGCACTCTGGTGACGGCGATCGGCGGCGACCTCTCGCTACCTAGCGTCGTGCACGCTATGCTGGAGAGCGAGAGGTCCTGGGAGGCCGTCGCCTCCTTCTGCGAGGTTAGGTTAGGTTAGGTTAGGTTAGGTTAGGTTAGGTTAGGTTAGGTTAGGTTAGGTTAGGTTAGGTTAGGTTAGGTTAGGTTAGGTTAGGTTAGGTTAGGTTAGGTTAGGTTAGGTTAGGTTAGGTTAGGTTAGGTTAGGTTAGGTTAGGTTAGGTTAGGTTAGGTTAGGTTAGGTTAGGTTAGGTTAGGTTAGGTTAGGTTAGGTTAGGTTAGGTTAGGTTAGGTTAGGTTAGGTTAGGTTAGGTTAGGTTAGGTTAGGTTAGGTTAGGTTAGGTTAGGTTAGGTTAGGTTAGGTTAGGTTAGGTTAGGTTAGGTTAGGTTAGGTTAGGTTAGGTTAGGTTAGGTTAGGTTAGGTTAGGTTAGGTTAGGTTAGGTTAGGTTAGGTTAGGTTAGGTTAGGTTAGGTTAGGTTAGGTTAGGTTAGGTTAGGTTAGGTTAGGTTAGGTTAGGTTAGGTTAGGTTAGGTTAGGTTAGGTTAGGTTAGGTTAGGTTAGGTTAGGTTAGGTTAGGTTAGGTTAGGTTAGGTTAGGTTAGGTTAGGTTAGGTTAGGTTAGGTTAGGTTAGGTTAGGTTAGGTTAGGTTAGGTTAGGTTAGGTTAGGTTAGGTTAGGTTAGGTTAGGTTAGGTTAGGTTAGGTTAGGTTAGGTTAGGTTAGGTTAGGTTAGGTTAGGTTAGGTTAGGTTAGGTTAGGTTAGGTTAGGTTAGGTTAGGTTAGGTTAGGTTAGGTTAGGTTAGGTTAGGTTAGGTTAGGTTAGGTTAGGTTAGGTTAGGTTAGGTTAGGTTAGGTTAGGTTAGGTTAGGTTAGGTTAGGTTAGGTTAGGTTAGGTTAGGTTAGGTTAGGTTAGGTTAGGTTAGGTTAGGTTAGGTTAGGTTAGGTTAGGTTAGGTTAGGTTAGGTTAGGTTAGGTTAGGTTAGGTTAGGTTAGGTTAGGTTAGGTTAGGTTAGGTTAGGTTAGGTTAGGTTAGGTTAGGTTAGGTTAGGTTAGGTTAGGTTAGGTTAGGTTAGGTTAGGTTAGGTTAGGTTAGGTTAGGTTAGGTTAGGTTAGGTTAGGTTAGGTTAGGTTAGGTTAGGTTAGGTTAGGTTAGGTTAGGTTAGGTTAGGTTAGGTTAGGTTAGGTTAGGTTAGGTTAGGTTAGGTTAGGTTAGGTTAGGTTAGGTTAGGTTAGGTTAGGTTAGGTTAGGTTAGGTTAGGTTAGGTTAGGTTAGGTTAGGTTAGGTTAGGTTAGGTTAGGTTAGGTTAGGTTAGGTTAGGTTAGGTTAGGTTAGGTTAGGTTAGGTTAGGTTAGGTTAGGTTAGGTTAGGTTAGGTTAGGTTAGGTTAGGTTAGGTTAGGTTAGGTTAGGTTAGGTTAGGTTAGGTTAGGTTAGGTTAGGTTAGGTTAGGTTAGGTTAGGTTAGGTTAGGTTAGGTTAGGTTAGGTTAGGTTAGGTTAGGTTAGGTTAGGTTAGGTTAGGTTAGGTTAGGTTAGGTTAGGTTAGGTTAGGTTAGGTTAGGTTAGGTTAGGTTAGGTTAGGTTAGGTTAGGTTAGGTTAGGTTAGGTTAGGTTAGGTTAGGTTAGGTTAGGTTAGGTTAGGTTAGGTTAGGTTAGGTTAGGTTAGGTTAGGTTAGGTTAGGTTAGGTTAGGTTAGGTTAGGTTAGGTTAGGTTAGGTTAGGTTAGGTTAGGTTAGGTTAGGTTAGGTTAGGTTAGGTTAGGTTAGGTTAGGTTAGGTTAGGTTAGGTTAGGTTAGGTTAGGTTAGGTTAGGTTAGGTTAGGTTAGGTTAGGTTAGGTTAGGTTAGGTTAGGTTAGGTTAGGTTAGGTTAGGTTAGGTTAGGTTAGGTTAGGTTAGGTTAGGTTAGGTTAGGTTAGGTTAGGTTAGGTTAGGTTAGGTTAGGTTAGGTTAGGTTAGGTTAGGTTAGGTTAGGTTAGGTTAGGTTAGGTTAGGTTAGGTTAGGTTAGGTTAGGTTAGGTTAGGTTAGGTTAGGTTAGGTTAGGTTAGGTTAGGTTAGGTTAGGTTAGGTTAGGTTAGGTTAGGTTAGGTTAGGTTAGGTTAGGTTAGGTTAGGTTAGGTTAGGTTAGGTTAGGTTAGGTTAGGTTAGGTTAGGTTAGGTTAGGTTAGGTTAGGTTAGGTTAGGTTAGGTTAGGTTAGGTTAGGTTAGGTTAGGTTAGGTTAGGTTAGGTTAGGTTAGGTTAGGTTAGGTTAGGTTAGGTTAGGTTAGGTTAGGTTAGGTTAGGTTAGGTTAGGTTAGGTTAGGTTAGGTTAGGTTAGGTTAGGTTAGGTTAGGTTAGGTTAGGTTAGGTTAGGTTAGGTTAGGTTAGGTTAGGTTAGGTTAGGTTAGGTTAGGTTAGGTTAGGTTAGGTTAGGTTAGGTTAGGTTAGGTTAGGTTAGGTTAGGTTAGGTTAGGTTAGGTTAGGTTAGGTTAGGTTAGGTTAGGTTAGGTTAGGTTAGGTTAGGTTAGGTTAGGTTAGGTTAGGTTAGGTTAGGTTAGGTTAGGTTAGGTTAGGTTAGGTTAGGTTAGGTTAGGTTAGGTTAGGTTAGGTTAGGTTAGGTTAGGTTAGGTTAGGTTAGGTTAGGTTAGGTTAGGTTAGGTTAGGTTAGGTTAGGTTAGGTTAGGTTAGGTTAGGTTAGGTTAGGTTAGGTTAGGTTAGGTTAGGTTAGGTTAGGTTAGGTTAGGTTAGGTTAGGTTAGGTTAGGTTAGGTTAGGTTAGGTTAGGTTAGGTTAGGTTAGGTTAGGTTAGGTTAGGTTAGGTTAGGTTAGGTTAGGTTAGGTTAGGTTAGGTTAGGTTAGGTTAGGTTAGGTTAGGTTAGGTTAGGTTAGGTTAGGTTAGGTTAGGTTAGGTTAGGTTAGGTTAGGTTAGGTTAGGTTAGGTTAGGTTAGGTTAGGTTAGGTTAGGTTAGGTTAGGTTAGGTTAGGTTAGGTTAGGTTAGGTTAGGTTAGGTTAGGTTAGGTTAGGTTAGGTTAGGTTAGGTTAGGTTAGGTTAGGTTAGGTTAGGTTAGGTTAGGTTAGGTTAGGTTAGGTTAGGTTAGGTTAGGTTAGGTTAGGTTAGGTTAGGTTAGGTTAGGTTAGGTTAGGTTAGGTTAGGTTAGGTTAGGTTAGGTTAGGTTAGGTTAGGTTAGGTTAGGTTAGGTTAGGTTAGGTTAGGTTAGGTTAGGTTAGGTTAGGTTAGGTTAGGTTAGGTTAGGTTAGGTTAGGTTAGGTTAGGTTAGGTTAGGTTAGGTTAGGTTAGGTTAGGTTAGGTTAGGTTAGGTTAGGTTAGGTTAGGTTAGGTTAGGTTAGGTTAGGTTAGGTTAGGTTAGGTTAGGTTAGGTTAGGTTAGGTTAGGTTAGGTTAGGTTAGGTTAGGTTAGGTTAGGTTAGGTTAGGTTAGGTTAGGTTAGGTTAGGTTAGGTTAGGTTAGGTTAGGTTAGGTTAGGTTAGGTTAGGTTAGGTTAGGTTAGGTTAGGTTAGGTTAGGTTAGGTTAGGTTAGGTTAGGTTAGGTTAGGTTAGGTTAGGTTAGGTTAGGTTAGGTTAGGTTAGGTTAGGTTAGGTTAGGTTAGGTTAGGTTAGGTTAGGTTAGGTTAGGTTAGGTTAGGTTAGGTTAGGTTAGGTTAGGTTAGGTTAGGTTAGGTTAGGTTAGGTTAGGTTAGGTTAGGTTAGGTTAGGTTAGGTTAGGTTAGGTTAGGTTAGGTTAGGTTAGGTTAGGTTAGGTTAGGTTAGGTTAGGTTAGGTTAGGTTAGGTTAGGTTAGGTTAGGTTAGGTTAGGTTAGGTTAGGTTAGGTTAGGTTAGGTTAGGTTAGGTTAGGTTAGGTTAGGTTAGGTTAGGTTAGGTTAGGTTAGGTTAGGTTAGGTTAGGTTAGGTTAGGTTAGGTTAGGTTAGGTTAGGTTAGGTTAGGTTAGGTTAGGTTAGGTTAGGTTAGGTTAGGTTAGGTTAGGTTAGGTTAGGTTAGGTTAGGTTAGGTTAGGTTAGGTTAGGTTAGGTTAGGTTAGGTTAGGTTAGGTTAGGTTAGGTTAGGTTAGGTTAGGTTAGGTTAGGTTAGGTTAGGTTAGGTTAGGTTAGGTTAGGTTAGGTTAGGTTAGGTTAGGTTAGGTTAGGTTAGGTTAGGTTAGGTTAGGTTAGGTTAGGTTAGGTTAGGTTAGGTTAGGTTAGGTTAGGTTAGGTTAGGTTAGGTTAGGTTAGGTTAGGTTAGGTTAGGTTAGGTTAGGTTAGGTTAGGTTAGGTTAGGTTAGGTTAGGTTAGGTTAGGTTAGGTTAGGTTAGGTTAGGTTAGGTTAGGTTAGGTTAGGTTAGGTTAGGTTAGGTTAGGTTAGGTTAGGTTAGGTTAGGTTAGGTTAGGTTAGGTTAGGTTAGGTTAGGTTAGGTTAGGTTAGGTTAGGTTAGGTTAGGTTAGGTTAGGTTAGGTTAGGTTAGGTTAGGTTAGGTTAGGTTAGGTTAGGTTAGGTTAGGTTAGGTTAGGTTAGGTTAGGTTAGGTTAGGTTAGGTTAGGTTAGGTTAGGTTAGGTTAGGTTAGGTTAGGTTAGGTTAGGTTAGGTTAGGTTAGGTTAGGTTAGGTTAGGTTAGGTTAGGTTAGGTTAGGTTAGGTTAGGTTAGGTTAGGTTAGGTTAGGTTAGGTTAGGTTAGGTTAGGTTAGGTTAGGTTAGGTTAGGTTAGGTTAGGTTAGGTTAGGTTAGGTTAGGTTAGGTTAGGTTAGGTTAGGTTAGGTTAGGTTAGGTTAGGTTAGGTTAGGTTAGGTTAGGTTAGGTTAGGTTAGGTTAGGTTAGGTTAGGTTAGGTTAGGTTAGGTTAGGTTAGGTTAGGTTAGGTTAGGTTAGGTTAGGTTAGGTTAGGTTAGGTTAGGTTAGGTTAGGTTAGGTTAGGTTAGGTTAGGTTAGGTTAGGTTAGGTTAGGTTAGGTTAGGTTAGGTTAGGTTAGGTTAGGTTAGGTTAGGTTAGGTTAGGTTAGGTTAGGTTAGGTTAGGTTAGGTTAGGTTAGGTTAGGTTAGGTTAGGTTAGGTTAGGTTAGGTTAGGTTAGGTTAGGTTAGGTTAGGTTAGGTTAGGTTAGGTTAGGTTAGGTTAGGTTAGGTTAGGTTAGGTTAGGTTAGGTTAGGTTAGGTTAGGTTAGGTTAGGTTAGGTTAGGTTAGGTTAGGTTAGGTTAGGTTAGGTTAGGTTAGGTTAGGTTAGGTTAGGTTAGGTTAGGTTAGGTTAGGTTAGGTTAGGTTAGGTTAGGTTAGGTTAGGTTAGGTTAGGTTAGGTTAGGTTAGGTTAGGTTAGGTTAGGTTAGGTTAGGTTAGGTTAGGTTAGGTTAGGTTAGGTTAGGTTAGGTTAGGTTAGGTTAGGTTAGGTTAGGTTAGGTTAGGTTAGGTTAGGTTAGGTTAGGTTAGGTTAGGTTAGGTTAGGTTAGGTTAGGTTAGGTTAGGTTAGGTTAGGTTAGGTTAGGTTAGGTTAGGTTAGGTTAGGTTAGGTTAGGTTAGGTTAGGTTAGGTTAGGTTAGGTTAGGTTAGGTTAGGTTAGGTTAGGTTAGGTTAGGTTAGGTTAGGTTAGGTTAGGTTAGGTTAGGTTAGGTTAGGTTAGGTTAGGTTAGGTTAGGTTAGGTTAGGTTAGGTTAGGTTAGGTTAGGTTAGGTTAGGTTAGGTTAGGTTAGGTTAGGTTAGGTTAGGTTAGGTTAGGTTAGGTTAGGTTAGGTTAGGTTAGGTTAGGTTAGGTTAGGTTAGGTTAGGTTAGGTTAGGTTAGGTTAGGTTAGGTTAGGTTAGGTTAGGTTAGGTTAGGTTAGGTTAGGTTAGGTTAGGTTAGGTTAGGTTAGGTTAGGTTAGGTTAGGTTAGGTTAGGTTAGGTTAGGTTAGGTTAGGTTAGGTTAGGTTAGGTTAGGTTAGGTTAGGTTAGGTTAGGTTAGGTTAGGTTAGGTTAGGTTAGGTTAGGTTAGGTTAGGTTAGGTTAGGTTAGGTTAGGTTAGGTTAGGTTAGGTTAGGTTAGGTTAGGTTAGGTTAGGTTAGGTTAGGTTAGGTTAGGTTAGGTTAGGTTAGGTTAGGTTAGGTTAGGTTAGGTTAGGTTAGGTTAGGTTAGGTTAGGTTAGGTTAGGTTAGGTTAGGTTAGGTTAGGTTAGGTTAGGTTAGGTTAGGTTAGGTTAGGTTAGGTTAGGTTAGGTTAGGTTAGGTTAGGTTAGGTTAGGTTAGGTTAGGTTAGGTTAGGTTAGGTTAGGTTAGGTTAGGTTAGGTTAGGTTAGGTTAGGTTAGGTTAGGTTAGGTTAGGTTAGGTTAGGTTAGGTTAGGTTAGGTTAGGTTAGGTTAGGTTAGGTTAGGTTAGGTTAGGTTAGGTTAGGTTAGGTTAGGTTAGGTTAGGTTAGGTTAGGTTAGGTTAGGTTAGGTTAGGTTAGGTTAGGTTAGGTTAGGTTAGGTTAGGTTAGGTTAGGTTAGGTTAGGTTAGGTTAGGTTAGGTTAGGTTAGGTTAGGTTAGGTTAGGTTAGGTTAGGTTAGGTTAGGTTAGGTTAGGTTAGGTTAGGTTAGGTTAGGTTAGGTTAGGTTAGGTTAGGTTAGGTTAGGTTAGGTTAGGTTAGGTTAGGTTAGGTTAGGTTAGGTTAGGTTAGGTTAGGTTAGGTTAGGTTAGGTTAGGTTAGGTTAGGTTAGGTTAGGTTAGGTTAGGTTAGGTTAGGTTAGGTTAGGTTAGGTTAGGTTAGGTTAGGTTAGGTTAGGTTAGGTTAGGTTAGGTTAGGTTAGGTTAGGTTAGGTTAGGTTAGGTTAGGTTAGGTTAGGTTAGGTTAGGTTAGGTTAGGTTAGGTTAGGTTAGGTTAGGTTAGGTTAGGTTAGGTTAGGTTAGGTTAGGTTAGGTTAGGTTAGGTTAGGTTAGGTTAGGTTAGGTTAGGTTAGGTTAGGTTAGGTTAGGTTAGGTTAGGTTAGGTTAGGTTAGGTTAGGTTAGGTTAGGTTAGGTTAGGTTAGGTTAGGTTAGGTTAGGTTAGGTTAGGTTAGGTTAGGTTAGGTTAGGTTAGGTTAGGTTAGGTTAGGTTAGGTTAGGTTAGGTTAGGTTAGGTTAGGTTAGGTTAGGTTAGGTTAGGTTAGGTTAGGTTAGGTTAGGTTAGGTTAGGTTAGGTTAGGTTAGGTTAGGTTAGGTTAGGTTAGGTTAGGTTAGGTTAGGTTAGGTTAGGTTAGGTTAGGTTAGGTTAGGTTAGGTTAGGTTAGGTTAGGTTAGGTTAGGTTAGGTTAGGTTAGGTTAGGTTAGGTTAGGTTAGGTTAGGTTAGGTTAGGTTAGGTTAGGTTAGGTTAGGTTAGGTTAGGTTAGGTTAGGTTAGGTTAGGTTAGGTTAGGTTAGGTTAGGTTAGGTTAGGTTAGGTTAGGTTAGGTTAGGTTAGGTTAGGTTAGGTTAGGTTAGGTTAGGTTAGGTTAGGTTAGGTTAGGTTAGGTTAGGTTAGGTTAGGTTAGGTTAGGTTAGGTTAGGTTAGGTTAGGTTAGGTTAGGTTAGGTTAGGTTAGGTTAGGTTAGGTTAGGTTAGGTTAGGTTAGGTTAGGTTAGGTTAGGTTAGGTTAGGTTAGGTTAGGTTAGGTTAGGTTAGGTTAGGTTAGGTTAGGTTAGGTTAG
>CAVNVB010000209.1:0-59535 GCA_963691665.1 Clepsis dumicolana
TGCCAAAATAATGTGTAACGTGTTCGTATAAAACTCAGAGTTTTACAATTAATCCATTGATTTATTCTATTATTATGAAACGAACGAACTATTTTGGCCGACAATGTTATTGTCTGGACCGAAGTTCTGCCTAACGCCTCATGCTGGTGTCTTTTAACCATAGCATACGCAATGTGATATTTGGGATTAAATCACAGTTGATGTAAAAATTTGATATAGTCTTTATCGATAATGGGTTTGCGTTTACGATCGTATGAAAAAAAAAACCTGGATAACGGGACTGTGTGACTGCTTATGTGGTCTCAGGCGAGCCATGTCTCAAACCGTAATGTAAAATACGTATCCATTCAGTACTACGTTGTAATATCCCATTGCTAGCAGCTTTACCTTAAAGCAGTAGCCACTATAACTATAAAATATAGTACGTAAGCTTTCAACCCGGACGGAGGAGTCAAAGGTTGTCAGGTAAACGACTTGCTTTGAAGTACCTACTTATCACCGACTAACTCGTTCTATGTCAACATGACCTCTTACATTATTAAGGCACTTTGACTCGCTTTCAATTATTAAACATGACCAAAAGGGCAATTTTGTTTACGAACTAACTGCTTGTTTGTAGATATAATAATATTATAGTTTATTGATTGTAGCAAACATTCAAAACAAGGCTTTGTTTTCTATGTGGTGTAAACCAGTGTGTGAATAGTTAAACAATACGCTTTATAGCAATAATTATGGTCTGATTCATGCACCAGTTTGGATCGAATTCCAAACAATCGACTCGGCAATCGGTGGACGGATCCAAAACAAGAGACGAGGTGCAAAACAAGCAGTCGGACGTCGAGACTCGTTCCACCAACATCGTTATTTGATCCGAGCTCTTAAAGTAAATTAGTCACTGGAAACTGCCAGTACATTTGAGATAAAACAAATTTATTTATTTTTCTCTGCAACAAATAAGAATGTCAAGTGCATTTAGATGACATGGGATGTGGCATAAACGGCAACATGAATCGATCGTTGTTTTTTGTACTTTTTGCTGTTTACATCGCGATTACTTTGCAGGTAAGACCGTAATAAAATATTTTAGATAAATAAACGTTTGATTTGTGTGTTATGACCGGAAAAACATGGAAGATCTTCCCGGTGAAACTTCATAACTCAATAAAGCGAAAGAAACTCCAATCGATCTTTGCGTCCTGGGTTCCCACTTTGCCGAACTATTCTTAGTAGAATCTTCGCCGAAATGTATTCCATGACTCGTCGAAAATTTTAGCAGGCTCACAAAAACATAATGCAAGTGAAAAGAGGCGCTTCGTTTCATGTGCGCCTAATGATCTGTACGTGTACTTAATGTTAAATAAAGGTCGAATTAGGCTTCCCATGACTGGAACCTAATTTATTCCCAATGTCAACTGAGCGCTTGAATATTTAAAGGCCAATATTAAATAAAATAATGATACGAACCCACTGGAACAATTTTATTGAACTTCAAAATGACTGCGACTCTTAATTTTATTCAGTCGATGCAGCTTAAGCTTTACTTCTTTTAAAGGCAAAAATATTATTATGTCTTCTTCTGTTATGGTTTTCTGGTGTGTCTCTGTGTTTTGTATGTTCTTATAACGATGCATAACAAAGAACTTGTTAGTATTTTGAAGGAAATAGGCGTTCGTTAACTCAGCACGAAGTACACGAAAAAATAAGAATTGAAGTTATACTTTTACGACATAAGGTGTACGCTCCAAAGTGTGACACCTTAAAACAATTTCACTTTTATTTTCTGCTATAGGTAAATTAAGATTGGCGGAGGTGTCAACTATTGGGGTAGAGTCGGCAACAATTTACCATAAAGATATTAAAGTTATACCTAAACCCCGGAAATATTCACCATGGTCCAAATAGAGACGCAAACTTAACATTTTCTCGACACCGTTGTATAAATGGTTATTTCATTTCATATTCGCAATGCTTGAAAAGGTTTCACCCAGCCCAACGTCAAATGGATTGGAAATGAGCGATTGCCTTACAATAATATCAACATACTGAAACTTCAAAATAATGTACGCGCCAAGACTTGAATTCCGAACAATCACCCCTGAAAACATAGAAAAATACACCCATATCGATTTTTAACACAACAATGTGTCCGCCATCTTGGATGTCAAAGTGAATGTCATTTTCGTAATCGGCATACCCGGAAACCTAGAAAATTACACCCATATCGGTTTTGAACAAAAAATGTATCTGCTATCTTGGATTTGAAAACGGATGTCATTTTCGTAATCAGCAGCAGCACCTCTGAAAGCATAGAAAATGACACCGTATCGACTTTGAACAAAAAAATGTGTCCGCCATTTTGAAATTGAAAATGAATGTTATTTGTTATTTGGAAGACACACAAAACAATTAGCGAAATTTATGTCTAAAAATTTTTGCGATGTTTCATTTTAATTAAAAATAATTAGCGCTAGTCACACGCGTCACCGATAACCTTAAAAGTAGTGACCTCGCTAATCGGGCAGTGGTGTGGCGGCGTGTGCTCGCCCTGCCCGCCCCGGCCGCCCCTCGCCCCGCACCCCCCGCATGAGTGCCCTGTCTAGACGCTTCGTCGGATGACTGTATAGACTGTTACTAGTTCTGAATAGTGTTTGTCGGCGGCAGGTGCGCGCGGCGGCGCTGGAGCTGGCGCTGGAGGCGGCGGAGCACCCGGCGCAGCTGGTGGGGCTGGCGGAGACGCTGCGCGCGCGCGGCCCGCGCGAGCTGCGCCGGGCGTGCTGGCAGGCGCTGCGCGCGCACGGCCCGCCGCCCGCCGAGCTGGACCCGCGCCCCCTCGACTGGGCTAAGCGCGCGCACGACGGTACTCGCTCGCTCATTCTCCTTCACTTTGAGCAATTGTGTAGAGAAAAAGTTGACTAAGCATTTTGTGCAGGTACATCGCTGGTGCTGGAGCGGCAGCTGGGCCCGCTGCAGCTGCGCACCACGCAGCTGGCGGAGCGCGGGGCGCTGCGCCGCGGCCTGGTGGCGCTGCGGCTCGCCGGCCGCCCGCTGCTCACGGTCGCGCACCCCGCTGTGGCTGACCTGCGTAGCGCGCCCGCGCGGCCTGCTCACTGCTCGTTGTGTCGCCAGGTGGAGCTGTGGGCGCGCGGGCTGGCGGCGCTGGCGGCGGCGCCCGCGCAGCTGCCGCGCGCGGCGCGAGAGCCGGAGGACGAGCCGGGCGCGGCGGAGCCCGAGGAGGACGCGGCGGCCGGCTTAGCGCTGACCGTGGCCGGCGCGCGCAGGCCGGACGTCATGCTGTTTGCGTCGCAGGTCCGTATATTTAGACCGTAGTCTCTTTTATTAAAAAAAAAAGAAATATCGCTAGTTCTGGTTTCTCCATACAAACGTAGTCTCCCCTTTTTTCTTAAACATATTGACAAAATAAATACCTGACTCGATTTAGTTTCAAGTGTTAAGTAAATGGTAACGTTGGAGCGTGTCGCCGCTGTGTCAGGGTGAGCTGCTGGGCCACGTGTGGGCGGGCACCGGCAGCGAGCCCACCGGCGTGCTGCGCGCCGTGCTGCCGCGGCACGCAGCGGGGGTGCACGCGCTGGCGGCCGGCGTGCTGCTGCGGACCCGCGCCGACACCGCCGTCGCGCTCGCGCAGGACGCACAGGTAGACATACACGGGCGGCGCGCCCACCGGCGTACTGCATTTTTTGGGTCATAAATGTCAAATTGTCATCCGCCATCTTCGACCCAAAAACTATTGTCAAACTCAAGCTCACCGCAACCAAATACATGAAATCGACACCCATGATAATGTCTTTGAGTCAAAAATGTCAAACTGTCGTCCGCTACCTTGGATCCAAAAAATAATGACAAATTCGAGTTCACTGCGGCAAATTACACAAAATAGACACTCATGATTATTTTTGAGTCAAAAATTTCAAAATGTCATCCGCCAATTTGAATTTAACCCTTTCCCAGGCTGCACCAATATAGGCAGCTTAGCAAAATACTAATTATTTATATTCACAATAGTAATATTTCGCATTCATTTTCACTCAAGTAACTAATCTAATAAATTAAATTTGATTTGAAGCTTGATGTTATGTAACTACACTTATGGGGTTGATATACCGTAATATGCCGGAATTGGGTTAAAATAATATCAAAACGAAGCTCACCGCAGTCAAATTACATAAAATCGCCCCATGATAATTTTGTAGAGTCAAAAATGTCTAACTGTCATCCGCCATCTTAGATCCATAAAATAATGTCAAATTCGAGCTTACCGCCGCCAAATTACATATAAAAATCGACACCAATGACCACCTTATGAGTTAAAAATGTCAAACGGTCGTTGCGGCAGGTTGTGTGGCTCTGTTGGGCGTTGCACTGAAACGCAACCAGCGCTAACGAGGCGGTACCGGTACGATGGTGTTAAGTATGGTTTCCATTCCCAATTCGTCCGCTTTCTCAACTCAGGCATTTTCTTTTAGTTTATTTTTCAACCGACTTCAAAAAAGGAGGTCTTCAATTCGGTTGTATGTTTTCAGCTCAGAACTCCGTCATTTATGAAACGATGCTATATCGTATTTATTAAGTTTGAAGTGTGGTTGAACTGGGAATGTGGACGAATTGGAAATGTTACCGACTTGGGAATGCGGAAGAGTTGGGGTTGTTAGACGAGATAGGAAGTGGACAAAATGGGAATGTGGACGATGACGATGTGAACTCTATCCTGGGCCGTGTTTCATAAAGCTACAAGTTACAATTTACAAGCGTTTTTTTTTTGTTAGAAAGAGACTTCCGCTTCTAAATTAACTTGTAGCTTTTCGAAACACGGCCCTGGGGGTGTGGGGGTGTGGGACACGCTCTGGGCCGGTGTTCATAAGTGGTGGTATGGGACACGCTCTGGGCCGGTGTTCATGAGTGGTGGTATGGGACACGCTCTGGGCCGGTGTTCATGAGTGGTGGTATGGGACACGCTCTGGGCCGGTGTTCATGAGTGGTGGTATGGGACACGCTCTGGGCCGGTGTTCATGAGTGGTGGTATGGGACACGCTCTGGGCCGGTGTTCATGAGTGGTGGTATGGGACACGCTCTGGGCCGGTGTTCATGAGTGGTGGTATGGGACACGCTCTGGGCCGGTGTTCATGAGTGGTGGTATGGGACACGCTCTGGGCCGGTGTTCATGAGTGGTGGTATGGGACACGCTCTGGGCCGGTGTTCATGAGTGGTGGTATGGGACACGCTCTGGGCCGGTGTTCATGAGTGGTGGTATGGGACACGCTCTGGGCCGGTGTTCATGAGTGGTGGTATGGGACACGCTCTGGGCCGGTGTTCATGAGTGGTGGTATGGGACACGCTCTGGGCCGGTGTTCATGAGTGGTGGTATGGGACACGCTCTGGGCCGGTGTTCATGAGTGGTGGTATGGGACACGCTCTGGGCCGGTGTTCATGAGTGGTGTGTGGCGGCAGGCCGTGGTGTCGCTGTGGGGGCGCACGGCGCGCGCGGAGCTGGCGCTGCGCGGCGCCGGCGCGGAGCTGCTGTGCATGCGCGCGCGCACCGCCTGGGGGCAGCTGCGCGCGCAGGCGCACTCGCACGCCGCGCCCGCGCTGCAGCTGCACGCCGCTCTCGACTTCTACGGCGAGCCGCAGCTGTGCGTGCACACCGCGCAGCCCGACTACACCTACACGTGAGTAGTTGCGCTCATGAAACCGTAAGCTAGCAACGATTACATGTATCGAAATCTAAACATCATCGGACATAGGGCACTCGCATTATGAAATATGAGCGTGCAAAGTGACGTCTGATTAAATTTAGAGTAGACTGAAAACTTCAGAGCGAAATAAGCTGTTAAAAAATTTTGTAATTGTTAACTAAAGCATATAATTCGGCAGCCGCAACGTGACGCTGGAGTCGGCTCAGGGCGCGCGCGCGTGGCTTGTGCGGCGCGCGCGCGTCGTGCAGCTGCCGGCGCCCGGCCGCACGCTCGCGCTCGGCGCGCGCAACGACCGCGCCTGCGCCGCGCTGGCCTCCGCGCACAAGGACTGACACCAGATACTACACGTAGCAGGGTCTGTAACCACTAAGTGTCGGCTGTGCGCCCGCGGCTCCGCCGCTGTGATCGACGTGCCTTTTTAACATGCATCTATTCTCATTGCAACTATTTTTGTAATTTTTTTATAATTGTGTTACGAAACCCAAAAATCGTATTCTTATAAAAGTCTCAAACTAATGTGTAAGCTAAACTATATTGTAAGTAGGTCATGTAAGCTCTCTATTTTTATGAAATAAATTAATATATTCTACGTATTCTTTACTTTACACCTCGTTCCTTTATCGTACTTTGCCATAATGTCTTTAACGACCGAACGGTGAGAAGGGCGGTCCGACTCCGCGTTTAGGTAAAATTCTACAAGTACGCGGCGTGTCCGCCCCGGCGGACTAAATTCACAGGGCCGCCGCGCGCCCAGTCAGGCGCGCGGTGGCCGGGTCGCATGTCGGTTGTTGCTTATTCACGTGCCGCCCGCATCGCATCGTCCGTAGTGCTAGTACGAATTACGACTAACCACAAAATGAAGGCATTCTGCGCCGCATTCGGCTGCCTGAACAATAAACCCCACACGGACGAGTTAAATTTCTTGTTTGCGTCGCGTCGTATCAAGTCGGCCATTTGTTCACAAAATTAGAATAATAGGTACCTTGTACTATAACGTATTCTGTGACATAACTTATACTTAATTGAATATTCAGATTAATTGTTTTTTTAAAGAAGGCAACCCTAGCGTGGTCAGAAGAGATAAGAGATACACGTTAGAAAGAGAGGCGACGTGTAGGTGAAGTAAGCAATTAGCGCTGTGCTAGTCGCAAGAGTCGCTATTTATTTAAATGGTTTTAAGAATTCTGACTTCTGTACTTGTACTATTATGTATTCTGTGATATTACTCAAGATTGTCATCGTCTTGTAATCATTTTTTTTGTAAATTGTGTATGACCTTTATGTAAGTGCTTCTATAAAAGCAACATGTACGAGTAATAGGCCAGTACGGGAGCATGTTAATTACCCTGTAAACTCACAAAACTTACAAGTGGGCAATTTTTTATAGGCAGTTAGAATTTACTGAATACTACTTGTAAAAAAAATATAACAGATTTTGACATTGCTTTTAGAATTATCTAGATATTTGTTAGTAACACTAGTAAATTCAAAGAAAAAATACGTAAGTGTAAATTTTCTCAACTAGATTATTGTATTTAACTATTAGAACAACACCTATCATTTTCTAACACTTTTATCAAGAGCTTACGCCAGCATTATTAAAATCACGTAAAAAAAATACAAATCTCTTATAAAAAATCACAAGTCAATGATGGCTGCTGAAATGTATTTAAACCTGTTAAAAGTAACCACAGTTTTAATTTGTAACAGATTTATCAATAGCGTGTTTTTTTATAAGCAGTGGAATTTGCAAAGCGTTCTATTTTCCACAAAAAAAAACTCATAATTCTCAAGGCGGCTTCTTAGATTCGGTTTCATTATAGTAATTTATAGACAAAAATTCTAACGAATTCATCAATAGCTTCAAATTTTATTAACTTATCAGTTATATATATCAGTTAAATACAATGCGTGTATGCTAAAACTATCATATATCATAGAGGCGGTTGCGCCGCCACATAAGCAGTCGCAAATATAAAATCGTACAGTCAACACGTGTTTCCATTCTAATACAGTGCCCTAAGCACGACTTGTCGAATCCTGCGTTACGTTACGGTTATCGTATCGAGATCGAGAAATCTCATACTAAATTTTAGTTCCAAATACGCTCACGGGCGGGCGCTGTTCCAAACGTCATACAAACTCGTTATAGTTTACTATTCGATTTTACGTGACACAGGATTCGACAAGTCGTGCTTAGGGCACAGATATCCTTACAACCTTCAACGTGAGTTAGGCCGTATACAATAAATAATACCTACATTGAGCATACTTTGGAACATTTTCATATCGGAGTGAAAGAAACTTAGAGACTTGTCTTATATTTATATATATTTTTTTATTTATTGCAATGGGAAACAAACAGCATAGATAACACAAATAGTCAGCTCTTAAAGTTAATACATAAGCCACAAGAGTTTCCACTTATAGTTTATACATTAGTTTGCTCAGAAAGTACACCAAATATACATCTGTTTATTATTTTTCACTGTCATCAACATTATCCTTTTATTTATTTTGCTTTTTACTTCTGCCACTATTTTCCTCTTTGACTGCAGAAACAAATCTACTGTGATTTAGATGAAATAGGTCGATATGCGAATATTTGCCATTATAAATTGTACACGCTCTCGCCAAGCATTTATTACCTACATACTTGGTACGACTGAGAGGGACTGCAAACAGGTGCGTAGACCGGGTTCGAAAACTCGGACATCTAAATCGGACTTTGCATAAAAGATCTTGTGAGTCAATAATATTATTCAGTAGTTTATATATAAATATTACGTCCCTTTTTTCTCGTCGTAGTTCGAGAGATTCAATATTGTCACATGTAAAGTGCTTAAATTTATAATTCATTCGTTTCATAAATTTATTTTGTATCCGTTCAATTGAATCCATATGCACTGCAAAATGTGGACTCCAGACCATTGATGCGTATTCTAGATGCGACCTGACAAAGGCATTGAATAAAAGAATTAAAGTATGGGGGTCTTTAAAGTCCTTGCTCTGTCTAAAAATAAATCCCAGCATTCTGTAAGCTTTTGAGGTGATTTTTGCAACATGAGATGTCAATTGAACCTCACTGTCAATTACTATACCTAAATCCTTAACCTCATTAACCCTTTTAAGTGATTGGCCCCCAATCGAATAAGTAAATTGAATAGGGCACTGTTTACGAGAGAAAGTTATTACTGAACACTTTTCAATATTCAATTGAAGTTTATTCCTTAAACAATAACTACTCAATCTATACAGATCACCCTGTAATTCAACACAGTCTATCTCGGACCGTACAATAGTAAATATCTTTGTATCGTCAGCATATAACAACACTTTGGAATGCTAAAAACAGCTTATGACATCATTAATATAAATATTAAACAATAATGGACCCAAATGTGATCCTTGGGGAACGCCGGAGGTTACTGGGACGAAACTAGAGGTATGCCCCTTAACAGTAACAGCTTGAGTTCTATCCCTTAAATAGGATGTGATCCATCGAAGTAAATCTCCATGTATACCCAAATGTTCAATTTTCTTTAATAATACTGAATGAGATGTTTTATCAAATGCCTTAGAGTAATCTGTATAGATAGCATCCACCTGACAGTTCCTGCCCATTGCACTTAAGACATAATCCAGCAGTTCACATAGGTTCGACTCTGTAGAACGGTTATTGATGAAGCCATGTTGCTGAGTTATCAGTACCGGTCGCACTGTTGGGTATAAAGTATCATAAATATTTTTTTCTAATAGTTTGGGCAAGATAGATAATTTAGATATCCCACGATAATTTCTAACATCATGTTTATCGCCACATTTAAATATAGGGATAACAATAGATCTTTTCCAGAGTTCAGGTAACGTCCCACTAGATAATGAGCATTTAAACAATAAGCACACAGGTGCAGCAAGACTCCCACTACAGCGCTTCAAGAATACAGGATGGATACCATCAGGGCCACTACCCTTCGATTCATTTAAAGTTCTTAAATATTTTTCTACCATTGGTACAGTTATTTGGATGTTACTGATAGCGCCGATTATCGAATTGTTACTGGGCTCGAACGTATCAGCAAAACTCCCAGTCGGTTCAAAAACTGACTGAAAGAACTCGCTGAACAAGTTGGCCTGGGATATGATTAATTGAGGAAATTCTATATTCAAATTTGCAGTCTATGTCACTTAATGCTAATCGAGTTTAGTCGGTTACACTTGCATATCTAGCCAGACAAGAAATGTGACCAGACTTCGTATAATAGAAGAAGAAAGTTGTATTCCTATATTTGTCGTTGTGTGTGTGACAAAACTGTGACAAGCGTGAAATAAATAAAAATAAAATAAAATCTTTATTCAGAATACTTACTTACAAAGTGATACAATTAGGTAGACTAGGAAACTTAATGAGATACTTCTTCACACATGCCTGAACTAGGATGATCCTGTGTTTCAGGCGAGAAAGAACTTACATAAACTATCTTAAAAATTAACACTTGCAGGAATTTATCAATTCTGGTATTAGTTTCTAAGGTGAATTACAAAATAATATTTAACAAAATTATAGAACAAAATAATTATAAAAACAGCAATATTTATTTAACAATGACAAACAATTTCTCTGTATCTTCGTAGGATATCTTTTGGAGTTCTTCTTGGAGGATTTTCTTAGTACTTGAATAACTAAGTGGATATATGCCCCATTTGGCGTTTAGTCTATTGTAGAGAAGTGGCCCCAGGAATACGAAAAATCTGGAAGAGAAGGCATGTTTTTTTCCAGTATTTCTTGGGCAAACTATATCTTTACGTCTTTTCTTAATAGTTTCAGTGCTGTAGGGGAGTGCGGAGTGCTGTTTGAGAACTGCGTGCATTATAAATATTTGTCTAACTGTTAGGACATTACAGGCTTTATAAAGAAGGTTAGTAGGGTAGAGGAAAGGACGAAAAGTGGAGACCATTAGCACCGCACGCTGGGCTCTCTCTAGGATTAGTAATGCAGTTTTCGTGGCGCCACCCCATGATGTAATGCAATAAGATAATATTGACTGACATAAAGCAAGATAGACTTGCCTGATTATTTTTGTGTCCGCTATGGTCCGTAGTTTTTTGAAAACGTATATTAATTTCCGGACTCTGCCACTCAAAGCTTCAATATGGGGCCTGAACGAGAGAGTTTCGTCAATTATAACACCCAAATACTTTATTTTGTTGGTAATAGCAATATTTGGGCACTTGCATTGGACATTTACAGGGTCCTTGATGATGTTGATGATGTTGTGTGGGGACGCCCGGCTGGACCAGGCGGGCTGTCGATCGCGCTATGCGTTCATTCAGCCCATTTCCCCGTGGTTGGAGCCGACGGTTACTGTGCCAGCGGCGCTCCCACGCAGCATCTTTCCTCGAATCTGTTCGTTCTCCTGCTGAACATAAGGACATCTTTGAGGTTGATATCGCTTAGTTCATCCTCTCCTAACTCGTCCCTACCGAATATCTCATGACGCGCTGCCGCGTACATGATACACTCGGTCAAAACATGTTTACTCGTCTCCTCTTTTCCACAGTGTGGACAGGAGGGGTCGCTTATTATTCCTAAGACGCTCAGGTGTCTGTTTAGTGAGTTATGGCCAGTGATTATACCTGTCATAGTTCTCAAACTACTCTTACCTAGATTTAAGAGATACCTAGTTCTTCTTTGGTTTATCTCGCCAATCATCATCTTTGATTGACGGCATCCTACGCCTTCTCTCCATTCTCTATTTGATTCCTGCTCCTTGAGTCTTCCTATGACTCCTCTTGTGACGTTTGCTGAAATCGGGAGTACCGGTTCTGGGCCTATGAAGCCCGTTCCCGCTCCTTCTCTTGCGAGCTCGTCTGCTTTCTCGTTTCCCATCACCCCCTGGTGTCCTGGGACCCAAGCCACCGTGACCTTCGTGTGCTCTCCCAGTCCATTGAGGGCATTTCTGCATTCCCTCACCGGGGTCCTTACAGAGATGAGCAAAAAGTTTTGGGATTGGTGAAGCTAAGTTTAAGATTAAGATTTGCGCATTGAAAACTGAATGAAATTAGTGTTCAGAGTTAGTAGATGTTACTGGAGCCAGTTGTTTACCTCATTGAAACCTTTTTGTGTGTTATAATAAGCTTCTTGTTCTTATGTTGCAGAAAACAGCAAAACAGTATCATCCGCATAGGAAATGATTGCACCCCCATCTAACTTTAAGTTACAGAGGTCATTGATATAGACCAAAAAAAGGGTTGGGTCTAAAATGCTTCCTTGGGGAACTCCAAAAGAGGTGTTATTTAGGTCAGAGCTACTAATATTATCAATTTTCACACACTGCATGCGCTCATTCAGGTAACTTGCGAATAATTTAAGTTGGGTGCCCCTTATATCTAAAGATTCAAGCTTTTGTAATAGGATAGGTATTTATAGGTACTCCCACCGTTCGCTTGCCCCTGTCTATTTTATTCATTTTATTTGTTTATTTATTTAGACATGCCAACAGTACATAAACAAAACTTTTGAATTAACAATATTACAAGTTATGGCCCCTGTTCATGCACCAATAACATAACGACTTATGCCACTACCCTGGGCCTTAAATACCAAAAATCTAGTGAACGAGCGTTGCACCTTCTCTAAGCGATCCACGACATGAACCTGATACAAGGGATTCCAAACCTGGCTGCAGTATTCCAGCCGAGAGCGAGCCAGCGAGACTAGTGAATTAAAAAGGGTCTGAAAAGTTTTAATGTGCTTGAAATTACGGCCAATGCGCTTTATAAAGCCAAGCATTTTGTTACTTTCCCGAATTACTGAGTCGAAATGGTCTCTAAAGTTAAGTTTGGAATCCAGGTGAACTCCAAGGTCCCTCACGCTGCTGACCTCGCGAAGAACGACATCCAGGTAATATTTAGTAAATATGGGTAGTCTTTTCCGCGTAAATGTAATGTGAAGACATTTATCAGCATTGAGACTCATGTTGTTCGCGAGACACCAAGATGCGACGGCGTTAAGATCCTCCTGCAAGAGTGAAGCGTCGGTACTTGAAGTAATAGTTTTATACAATTTTAAATCATCGGCATATAATAGGCATTTGCTGTGTTTTATGGACCCGACTAAGTCATTTATAAATAATATAAATAGCAAAGGCCTAAGATACGAACCCTGCGGGACCAGCCAGTGTAGCCAGAGCGTAGCCAGATAAAATTCTGAAAAATATCCGTCCTTTACCACACGCGACTGTCGATCTGATAAGTATGATTTGAGCCAACTCCACAATTCGCCTGTCACATTAAACTGATCATGGAGTTTATCTAAAAGTATTTTGTGGTCAACTTTGTCAAACGCGCTACTAAAATCTGTATAAACAGCGTCCGTTTGACCACCACCATCAATTGACTCGCCTATATCATTAACATATTGGATTAGATTAGTTGTAGTGGATTTGGAAGGTACAAAACCATGTTGAAAACGAGAAATACAATTCTTGACATGCCATGCAAGGCTTTCACAAATAATACGCTCAAAAATTTTGGAAAATATTGACAACAGTGATATTGGTCTATAGTTAGATATATGTCTCTTGTCGCCTTTTTTGTATATTGGCATAAAGTTTGATTCCTTCCAATAGGTTGGAAATGTTGACAATCGCAACGATTCATTAAAAATTATTGCTAAAGGAACTGAGATGTATTTGCTACACCTCTTTATAAAAAGAGGTCTAGAGGTTTAGGTCTAGTGCCTGTACTACATAATCAGTGAGTTTATGTACAGCATCCGCAGTCGACAATTTGGACCGAAAACCAAATTGAGTTTTTGATAACATGGAATTATTCTCTAGATATTGGACAAGTCTGTTATTTATAATTTTTTCCAATGCTTTAGATATCGCAGGTAGTAATGAAATAGGTCTATAATTTGTTACAAGATCTTTGCTCCCAGCTTTGTGAACAGGAATAACTACTGCTTTTTTCAAACATTTAGGGAAAATTCCTTCAGCCAGGCATTTCCGAAAAATATAAGTAAGCGGTCTCACCAGTATGTGCTTAAATCGTTTCAATATTTTAGTCGAGATTTTATCCCACCCAACCACAGTACCGTCTTTTAGGCTCATAATGGTCCTTTCAACCTCAGCTTCATCGGTATCTAATAGGACGAATGATTTAAGAGTATTACTACTGGAATATCGAAAGCTTGAAGCTGTCAAATGCGACTGACTCTTGACTTTATCTGCTAAACTTTTTCCTATGTTAATGAAATAATCATTAGTGCTATTTACCGAAATTTGCTGTGAAGAGTCAGCTTTTAGTAATCCTGAAGGTGATTCATGCTGTTATGACATAAAGTTTATATTTTTTATATAATCCCAAACTTTTTTACTGTTTGACCCAGCTTTTTCCAATTCATATCTGTCGTAACTACACTTAATTTTTTTCAGAAGGTCGTTACAAAAATTCCGGTATCTTTTGTACGATAATTGTAAAATCTGATTGTCCGGACTAGACCTAGCCATCTTATGTAATTTGTCTCTATGTCTCATACAACGAATTAATCCTGGCGTTATCCCAGGCGTGATATTGTAATATTTATTACTTAACCTCGTGGACGTCGTATTTTTCAATATAGCTTGGTGAACAATTTTTATTAAGTACGACATGCAAGTATCCGCGTCATCAGAATTGTAAACTGGATTAAAGTCAATATTGCATAAATCTTCTTCGAGTCTATTTAGATTTAATTTAGAAATTGTTTGCGAGCGAGCTAGATTTGGTAATTTATGTTTTAAGGTCAATAGAGCAGCCCTGTGATCGGTAATTGTTGAGTTAGTAACAAGCGCTATGGAAGGGAAATTCGATTTGATCATGATATGATCCAAACAAGAGCCGCTTTGGTGTGTGGGAAGCGTGTGCGCCGGGAGTAAACCATAATAAGAGCATAAATTCAGGTAGTCTTGGGCAGCGGAGTCGTTACTCTCTGAACGTATATTGATGTTTATACCTCCTAATAAAATTACGTTTTTAAAAGTTGTTAAATGTTGTAATGTTTCGTTTAGAGAGTCAAGAAAAACATTAATGTTTTTAAAAGAAGGGGGTCTGTACAAAGCTAATACTGCAAAATCAGTTCCATATTTGATCAGTGACCGGTTACACTCTAATATATTAGGCTCCTCGACGGTAATGCTTAGGTTATTCTTGGCATAAACTACTACTCCATCATTTTGATTGTAATTTGCCGTGCTCGAGTGCTTATTGTAGCCGGGCATGAGTAAATTACTATGTTTACCTAGCCAACACTCTTGAACTGTCTTATGATTGGTCATTTCGATATCGGAAAAACTTGGAAGCCACGATTTTATCCGAACGCTGTTCGCGTGTCCGGGTTATCGTAATGAATCGGCGATTTCCCGCCATATTAGATTAATATTTAAGATTCTTTGATTATGTCAAAATATCATTGACTTTGAGAATAATACACGTATACAGCATTCTGATAAAGTCGGGAATGACGAAAAAATTCATATGGCCTGTATAAAACCACTGTATACTGTATTGATATATTTTCAAGATAGGTGTGCTTAAATATATTCGATTAAAAAATAAGAACAAAACTATATCATGACCATTTATTTGTTTTATTTTGTAATAAAACAGGTAAAATAATACATAATTTATTTTCAAAAAGTTAACTCTTGTGGGTAAACCTAGTAGCTGGTATTTGCATCATAGGTGTCCATTACAGATCGGAGACGCGAAGACATAGCCTTCCCATACTTCTGGTGACAATGGCTTTCAACGGCTTCTCTTGATCGCTTATTCCGAGTTACCCATCCTATCTCGGAGAAATTAAGCCCTATAAGTACATGATGTCGATGTTGATGGAACCAGTCAATCACAATTCTGGCCGTGTCTATAAAATGCTTTCGTCTAACACACTGACGTAACATCGAGCATTTGCTCTGAGAGGTTGGAACCAGCACTCCCACCACATCAGAGCTCATCCAGCCCCATTATCTTCGTAGCTCTGTCGCATCTCATCGCGTTGTTCAGCCGAGATTATCGAAAGACCATGGTGCATTGGTTGCCCTGACGATGGTGATTTACTTATAGCCCCTTCTTCAGCATACCTATTCACCCACAAACTGATAGTACTCTGGTTCATATTGAAAGCGGTTGCTATTATTAGATGTCTGTGGTTTCGCCGCTAATCGAAGGTGGCATTCCGAAAGCTTTGTTAAAGTTAGCAATACACTTCACGTAATATTATATTTTGCCATTACCATTGCACAGCATTGATCTCGCTGGACCTCGCATTGAACATTTTATTTGACAATCTCACTGTCAGACATTTTTTTTTCAAAGTTAGAGTTTCAATGGTTTCAATACGGAACTAGCGTAACCATGAAGTATTTAATTAACTTTCCCGGTAATCGCTGACTTATCGAAGGATTATCTGAAGTAAATACTCCTTGGCATCAAAGGTTATCTATGGTTTAAAAAAGGTTACACCTCGAACTTGAATGAGTGGGTGATGAATTGACAGCAGCTGTATTAAACCATAAAATAAGCCGTAAAATAAATTTGATTACTTTGACATATTTCACAAATGAAAGAGACAAATAGATCGTATGACAATACGGTACTCTTTTCGGTGACTGTCATAATTCAAAATTCGAAATCTGTTTTTGCAACGTTAGCTGTCCAGTGACAACTCTTTGCCTTTGTTTAATATGACACGGTCCTAAAGTGGTAAACGTTTTCATGGGCCGACTGTAAATAAATCGAAAATAAAAACGAGTAGATTATTAGACATCGAACGGCAGCGGTAGTGAGGAGCACGGCCTTGTATTATTATAGGTATGTAATTGGACGAGCGCGCTGGGGCTGATTCGCGCGAGACCGTGTGTATTTGAATTAGGGATATAACTGATAAGTTAATAAAATTTGAAGCTATTGATAAATTCGTTAGAATTTTTGTCTATAAATTACTATAATGAAACCGAATCTAAGAAGCCGACTTGAGAATTATGAGATTTTTTTGTGAAAAATAGAACGCTTTGAAAATTCCACTGCTTATAAAAAAAAACGCTATTGATAAATATGTTAGAGATTAAAACTGTGGTTACTTTTAACAGTTTTGAATACATTTCAGCAGCCATCATTGATTTGTAATTTTTTTAAGAGATTTGTATTTTTTTTTACGCGATTTTAATAATGCTGGCGTAAGCTCTTGATAAAAGTGTTAGAAAATGATAGGTGCTGTTCTAATAGTTAAATATAATAATCTAGTAGAGAAAATTTATACTTGCATATTTTTTCTTTTGATTTACAAGTGTTACTAACAAATACCTAGATAATTCCAAAATTAATGTCAAAATCTGTTATATATTTTTTTTACAAGTAGTACTCAGTAAATTCTAACTGCCTACAAAAAATTGCGAACTTGTATGTTTTATGGGGTATGTATTACAATACCGAAGTACGAAAGACCGAAATTCACAAAGCCTATGACCGGAAGGCCGAATATTAAAAAGTCGAATGTTTATATGATCGAAAGTTCAAAATCCCGAAAACACGTTTGACCGAAAGCATAAAAGCCCGAAAACTACAATCCCGAAGATTGATATACCAACACACGAAAAGTCGAAAATTATAATGTTGAAAATTCATAATAACTATAAATAAAATATTCGACGTTTAAAATATCGAAAATCAAAATACCGAAAATACTAAATGTCGATAGCCGATACACCGAAGTTTAAAATATCTAATTTCAAATGACCGAAAGTATCTACGACGTGGCGCTAACGATGGGCCTCATAAGGAAGCTCAAAGTCACTCAGAGGGCGATGGAGAGGGCTATGCTCGGGGTTTCTCTGCGGGATAGAATCAGAAATGATGATATCCGCAGTAGAACTAAGGTTACCGACATAGCCCGAAGAATTGCGAAACTTAAGTGGCAGTGAGCGGGGCAAATAGCTCGCAGAACTGATGACCGATGGGGTCAGAAGGTTCTCGAATGGCGTCCACGGACCGGGAGACGAGCTGTCGGTAGGCCTCCAACAAGATGGAGCGACGACCTAGTAAAGATAGCGGGACCACGCCCAAGCAACACATAGGCCAGATAACAGTACAGAAATTCACTTATAATCAGTTTAAAGCTTTGTTATACATTATTAAAGCTGACGAGATAGCCAAATGCTGTATTGAATAGTTTTTTAGTTTAAATTATAACACTTCAAGCTTAATAAATTTTGTATAGTACTAATTTTATTTCTTAAATCTTAATAAAAGTCATGAGCAGAACTATTAAAGATATGCTATTCAGTTTAAGGCAGACGAGACGGCGGAACGCTGCATAATTGCTGGTGTGGCAGCATTTCTTTGTATAACTTTGGTATCAGTTTTCAATATACTGCTTGATGCTCAATAACCTATTCTCTGTACTCATCAAGCTGTATTGCAGTTCATATCATAACCAGTTATTCAGTAGCTGAATATTTGTCCTTTTTTAGGTTTTGCAAAGCAGAACGCTGCATAATTGAAAATAAGTAAGCTCTTTAAACTAAATTATAGCGATTAAAGCGCAAGATATACACATTTATACAGCTTTTACCGTCAACAAACATGAACTGAAGATTTTTATACAGAAAATAACTGGATATTGAAAATTCGTAAAGCTATTATATTACACAATAGTCAAGAGTGAGTGGGACTCGCGCACCGAGGGTACCGTGTCATCATAATTATAATGTTACATGTAAATAAGTACGTAAAGTAACACAAATGTGCGTGTAACATTTGTGATACTTTATGTACGTTTTTACGGATACGCATTTTCGACATTTGAAAATACCTGGATTTTCTTGTCTTATATGTAACCCTAATAAGCTGTTCAACAGCATTATGATGGGTAATTATAGAAATGTTATCCCAAATTGTTCTTTATAAATCACTTTTAATCAAATTATAGTAAGACAATGCGCATATCACGGATCCATTATGCAGAAATAAGCAAGGGAACGACTGTATGAGCAGCTTATATTCAACATAGCCGTGTCGCCATTACATAACCTCTAATAAAAATATAAATGATGCAATATTTAATCAAACACTGCGTTTTATTAATAAAAACACTTTTAGAAAAGGTTTTTAACGTCAGCCACATTATTATTGCACATTGAAATACATAAAATCGTTAATAAAATCGCTTGTCCAAGCCAGAGTATCATAAAAAAATTGTTTATTTACTGAATAGTAGCTTAATCATGCGGCGCTTACAAATTTTACGGTAAATATATATGTAAATTCACAGTAAAATTAAATGCGCAATAAGAATTCACTTCCATTAATTATAAAATGTGTAAAACCAAAATTCAAATCCATTAGTAAAACAGTAATGGCGACGCTTGTTGATGCATGCGGAGCCATTTTTCTATTTACAAAACATTATTTAGAATTCACGTATTTTTTAAATATGATTTGCATATTCTCTCCAAAACAGTACAGAATGAACTAAATGCTGAATATGAAATGAATAACTGAACTTGAACACGCTCAACCGGGTAAAAGAGTTTAAATAGCTGATTTAAAGGTCAATCAGCATTTATACCGACGATATTAAGCTTCTTGTACATTTATTCAGCTACTATGTAGCTATTATGTTGCTATCATACAAATTAAAGCATTTTATTTTGTGCCCAAATTGCTTGAATAACGACCGTGGAAACGTTTATACAGCCGATAAGCAGCTAGTTTATCAGCTTGAATTCCGCGTAGTTGACGCGCTTCGCGCCTTGACGCAATTCTAACCTAACCTAATAACCTAAAATAAGTTGGAACCTAAAATATTTTTTTCAGTTTTTGTTTATAGTTTTATGTCTGTAGATATAATTACAAATTTAATTTCAAGTCGATACCATCAACCGTTGAAGAGTTCCCTCCTATGGAGATGATCCTGGCCCAACCAACAGAATTTCACTACGAGATTATTGTATTGTAACCAGACTTGCATAAGTATGCCAAATTTCAGCTCAATCGGATACCGAGAAGTGGTCGGAAAAGGGTTTTAAAATTTTGAAACTTATTATAATATTAGAATATTAACTTTCGGGATTTTAAACTTTTCGGTCAAATAAACATTCGACATTTCAATGTTCGGCTTTGCGATCATAGGTCATATCAAATTTCGGTCATTTGAACTTCGGCTTTATAATACGTAGACCAAAATAACTATCGACATTTTGACTTTCGGGATTTCGTACTATCGGTCATTTGAAAATAGGTATTTCCAACGTCGGTATATCGCTTATCGGTGTTTTATACTTTAGGTATTCTGAATTTCGATGTGTTAAGCGTCGGCATTTCAATTGTAGGTATTATGATTTGTCGGTATTGTAATACATACTCGTTTTATGAATTGAATTCACCTGGGGTATCGGATTATAAGTAAGAGTAAGACAGCCGAGAAAATTACTGGCACAAGAGGCATTTCATCATAGCCCTCTGGGTAAGCAACGCATCTGCAATTCCTGCGAGATCGCGGGTGTCTATGGGCAGCGGTGATCACTTACCATCAGGTGACCCACTTGCTTGCATTCCTTCCTTATGGTATAAAAAAAGTACTTAGCACTACTTAAAGTGAGCATCGACGTGGATTATAGCTAGCTATCCACGTAGCTATCGAATTAAAAACAATAATACGATACGATATTATTTATTACTTTTATTACGATGTCAACATGTTTACATAATTTCCACAACGAATTTAGTGTCGGAACGAAATAAAAAGCTGTCGTTTTTCTTTTTAACTAGCAAGGCATGACATGGTTCCTGCGGGCGCTGCGGACCCAGTTTACAACAATTTAGTGTTTTTGTTTTGTTGCGACATTGACCAACCCACAACAACAATAACTTTGGTCAAGTTTACCACATAATTTTTTTATTGCAATTTTTTTTTTCAAATCCGCAAGCATTTATTAGCTTCATGTGGGTAAAGGCGCGTTCACATGAGGTCGGTGACCGGGTTATGTAAACCCAGCACGAGTGCGTGCGGCGGGCTGGGCCGGGTCAGGTGTCGAAGTAGTTCTGGCAGAGGCACTCGGGCTGGTCCGGGGGCTGCTCGTCGCCGGCGTCGGCGGCGCGCATGGCGGCGGCCTGCGCCGTCAGCGCCGCCGCGCGCAGCTCCGCGCGCTCCACGCCCGCGCGCAGCCGCGACAGCTGGCACTGCATGCGCGCCTTCGTCTGCGCGGAACGACACATGGACTTGTTTTATTAACAGCCGTAACAGTTTTCCACTTTTTGCGTAACTAAGTACTAGGTACCGTCAGGGTCAAAAGTCGCTCATCACTTTTGTACCTTGTCGCAATAACACACTTGTCAATCACGTATGACGCGCTGTATCTGGCCGTAGAGCGAAAAGGTACAACAGTGACAAGAAACTTTTGACGCTGACCCTACCTAACACTACTTGGTAAGCTTTAGTAAGCTTTGAGAGAAGTAGGTAGGTACCTACCCTAGGTTCCTTTTCAAGATACTTAAGTAGCTGATGTTGGTACTCACCGCTTCGCGGTCCTTCTCGGCGACTTCTAGCTGCTTGTTGGTGAGCGCCAGCTGCCGCTCCATGTCCGCCAGCGTCGTCTTCATGCACCTGCAACCGACACACTGATGAGCTCGAACGTTGGCAGAGTTGGTGTATCCATCGACTATAACATTACACGTTGTCCCTGGGTAGTTACGCTTTATGAATTTTAGATAGTGTTACATACAGTGGCCACTATGCCTCCTCTTGGCCAAATCACTTTATGAATGAGGAATCCTCCACCAAGTAAAATCTCAAGGTTCTGTAGGTGACATGGCTTGCTAGTTGCATCAAACATGGAGTAGAGTAGAGGGCTGATTTTTAGATTTTCCTCATCCCATTTATACATTAAGGAGGGTTAAAGTTAATGAGTAAGGTAAAAACCACATTTTGTAAAACTACTGTTTTTCGAAGCTCCATATCTAGACAACGATTGAGAATAGGTAAAAAGTATGTACAACCAAGTTGTTGAAAATTTTATTAGGTTTCTTTATGTAGTACGACAAAATTTCCTAAGTCATCGTTTTTTTTTTAAGCTAAAAGTTTAAAATTTTATTTTTTATTCTGCTCATTATCTGCCTCTGACGTTCGTGTCGTCGCGGCATACTTAGTTTTTAAGGCTTAGTTTTTTTGGTAAAAGGGTCACACTGAAAACCAGCGCTGCGGCTTGCCGTAGCATCATGCTGAGGGTGACCCTTTTAGTGCTATTCGGCACATATTTTTAGTCGTTCGTTGTTTCTGTTAATTAATAGTGTGTCTGTTTGGATTATTGCTTTCTTATATTTGTATGTGTATGTGTATGTGTCGAATTAGTGTCTAGTAAATATATTTTTCTTTCTTTCTTTTCAAGATGTAAGCAAAAAACCTAAAATCCGGGTCTTTCTTTGTCCCCCCCCCCCCTCCCTCCTAGGGCTCACCTCGGAGGGGTGGGGACTTTTAGTACGTTTGTCCCTTAACTAGTGCAAACAAAGTCCCAAAGTCAAGCTTTCTGCTTTCGACCATTCCATCCACAGTCATTCATTGACCACACTAGAGGGCGACTGACTTGCGCAGCGTGTCGGCGTGGTGGTCGGCGCGGCGCACGGCGCGCGCGGCGTCCTCGCGCGCCAGGTCCAGCTCGCCGCCCAGCGCCGCGCACTCGTGCATCTTCTCCTGCAGGCGCCGCGCGCACGCGCCCACCGCCTCCTCCAGCCGCAGCGCGCCCGCCCTGCAACAGCGCGCGCTGTACTGCTGCCCTCTCCGCGCTCGCCGGACCCGCGGCCCGCGCCCCTCGCCCCGCACTCACTTCTGGCGCTCCACCTCGCTCTTGAGCGTGGCGTTGAGCTCGGTGAGCTGCGTGACGCGCGCCTGCAGCACGGCCAGCAGCTTGTCGTCGTTGCGCTCGGCCGCGGCCGCCGCCGGCTTGCTGCTGGCGACGCTCAGCGCCATCTGCACCTTCTCGCGCGCCGCCTCCAGCTCGCCGCCCAGGTGCGCGGCGCTGTGCTCGGCCAGCGCGCGCGCGTGCTGCGCCGCCGCCAGCCGCCGCTGCGTGGCCAGCAGCAGCTCCGGCAGCGGCGCCAGCTCCGCCAGCCGCTCCTGGAACTTCATCTGCACACCACGCGGGTGCATCGCTCAGTACTATGCTCGTCTTCGCAGCAAACGAAAGCTGTCGAGCGAGCGGCCGACCTTGATCCGCTGCACCTCGAGGTTGATCTGCTCGGCGATGCGCGTGTTGTCCATGTCCAGCGCCGCCAGCTGCTTCTTCTGCTCCTCGGCCGCGGCCAGCGCCTGCTGATGCTGCAACAGGCGACGCGCGTCAGTGGCGACCGGGCTCGCGCGGCGGCGGCGGCGGCGGCCCCGCGGGCCTCGCGGGCTGACCTTGCCGCGGTAGTCCTGCAGCTGCACGCCCTGCTCCGCCAGCAGCGCGCGCAGCTCGTCCACCTCTTCGCGCGCCTCGCGGTAGCACTGCTTCAGCGCGCGCACCGCCGGGCCCTGCCCACAACGACACACGTAATGAGTTACTTATTACTACCCGTACCATTACTGCCCAAAAATGGAGGTAGAAAGGGGCTGTCTGTCATTCAACAATATTTAGAACACTGTGTGTGGTCGCACCTGGTTCAGCGTTTGCTCCTTGTTGCGCAGCAACGCGTGCGCGTGCTCGCCGAGCCCATCGAAGCGCTGCTCCAGCTCGCGCAGGCGCGCTTGCGTCTCGCGCGTCGCCGCGCGCTCGCGCTCCGCCTCCTCCTTGCTCTGCTGCGCCTCCGCTCGCAGCATCGCACACTGAGGACCGCAATCGCGCAACCAAAGAAATGCACGGAAAAGTCTCACAATTTTTTATCTGACGCCCATCTACGCTAACGACTTCATACTATTTAATATCGTAAACAGTTGTTTTGTTGTGACTTCGAGGTGTTTTCAACGATAGCGAGATTAAAATGACACCGGTATATCGCACACAAATCTCGGAAGGACACTTTTGAGCCGTGGCTCCCGCTCCGGCGGCACGCAACGCACCTCAGTGATCTTGCGCTTGAAGCTGTCCTGCGTCTGGTCGAGCCGCACCGCCAGCCGCGCCGCCTCCAGCTCCGCCTCCGTCTGCGACACAACACTCCGTTAGCACGCGGCACATGAGGTACCGTTAACGTGTCCGGCGGCCGCTCACCGGCTCCGCGTCCGCGCTGCACGGCGCCGGGCACGGCGGGCACACGCCGCACTGCAACAACAACACACCGTTAGTCCGTCCCCGCGGGCCCGCGCCCCGCATTCCTCGCCCGATGACCCGGCTACTCACCGGTTGCTTCACCGGGGGCTTTGGCATCGCGCCTTTCTGCAACACAAAAGATGATCTGAACTAGGAAACAAACATTCATATCGGGTTATTCGGTGTGGCGGCGGCGTGCTCACCGGCGGCGCGCGGCAGGCGTGCTCGCGACAGCGGCCGGGCGGCAGCTGGGCCGCCATGCCTGCGTCTGCGTTGCTCTTCGCCGCTGACTCTCCCACTTCGACCTTCTGAAACTTTAAAACATTTCAGTAGGACGTAGGACCGAAGCTTCTTCAAAGACAGGCGACTAAGTACCTAGGTAGGTACACATAAGAACTCATCTGTATCTTTATGTTTTATTAAAGTACTTTACCGTGTGGTGACTCTCAATAACTTACTCTGCTCTCTACATTACGTACTTATCTCTATTCTGCATTAAGTCAAAGCATAGCACTCACAACGGTAATCAGGTAACCCGACCACTCGGTTCACTTTGGAGTCTAATCACGACGATACTGGCTTTTCATTCTTAGATTGGAAATAATTTCTTGCTTCGTTCACACGTTGACAGGAATTTCGCGTTTCATCTGTAATCTATTTTTGTAAGTCGCTAAGTAACTATGCTGTATTAGTACGTTGCGCCCCGGGCGCTGCTCGTGCCTGCGTCCGCGTGCATGCTGCACCCGCCCCAACCGCTGACCTGACTGGCGCTGGCGTCTGGCGTCTGGCGTACGTCACAGGTCCGTCACGTCATGCGTCCGCCTGACAGTTCCTTATTCGAAACGTGAGGTGACGTGAGGCTACTACGCCGCATCTAGCCGCGCCGCGCTGTCGCCTGTCGCGGAGGCCGCGCTCGGCCGCACCGCCGCGCCTCGCACTCTCACACCAATCAGACAGTGATGTTGATGTGGTGGCACTTACATATAATTTATAATAGGTACTCGACTGCTACTAGAATGGATTTAGAATTTATAGTTTTGATACTGTTACATTTTCAGTTTCATTTAATTATTTATTTATTTATTACTTATGGGTTCTGTTGCCTGAAAATAAAGTTTTTTTTTAAATTTGTAAATAGGTAGGTAGTAAAATTTATTTAATACGTACAATCAACTTGCAAGAACCTCTTTCGAAAATCAAGCAAACTTTATTATAGAATAACCTAAGCAACTTAGAAAATTTGAAAAACCCCCGACATCGTCATTACGAATTTCGATATTTCAAAAACGTGAGAAACTAATTTTAATATAACTTAGCAAAGAACCTATGCAAAGAACCATCTCGATTAAACTAGAGCCTTTCGATAAAAAAAACTCCATCGAAATTGGTCCCTACACATTACCCTCCCTTGCGTGGCGCAGTCGGGTAAATAGGAAACATTAGGGCATTCTTTCATTTGGCCAAAAAACGTTTGCCAAACTGATTTATTTCTCAAATGTTACGCAGTTCCCAGAATGCATTTCTCTTTACAGAAACTAAACAGGTATTTCAGGATTACTTCAGAGTGATAGAAGCTTCAATAAAAGGCAGTAAATACGCAGTTCGGCTGCTTTATTGTGAAAACACAATAGAAAACGTACATATTAGGTAGCCATCTGTTAACGGGAAGAAACAAGCGAGTAAAGTGTCACAACCAGAAGGTTCTATGACACAACCAGAAGGTTCCTCAGTACCTCAAGGAGATGTAGAGTTAGAAGGAGAGGTTGTTCCAGAAATGTCAAGCTCTGAGGAAGTTCAAGTCAGGACTCGTAGTGGCAGAGTAGTAAGAAGGCCACGCTGGTTAGATTCCTGTGATACTGCTTTCTTATGTGTATTGAATGAACCGGCAACTTATGAGGAGGCTGTTAACTGTGATAATAGCGAGAAGTGGCGCAAAGCTATGGACAGCGAGCTGAAGGTGTTAGCTGAGAATAATACATGGACTGAGGTAGAGATTCCAGAAGGAAAGAAAGTAATTGACACCAAATGGGTTTATAGAGTCAAGTATGATGGTGATGGAAACCCAAACCAGTTTAAAGCGCGTCTTGTAGCCAGAGGGTTCCAACAGAAAGATGATTATGAGATGTACGAGTTGTATGCTCCTGTAGCTAAAATCTCAACATTTAGGCTTATGTTAGCGGTAGCGAATAAGTTGCGATTACCAGTTCACCATATGGATGTCAAAAGTGCCTTTTTATATGGTGACATTAAGGAGGAAGTTTATGTCAAATTGCCACTTGGGCATAAAGATAGAGATAACAAAGTAGGAAAACTGAATAAAAGTTTGTATGGTCTAAGAAAGTCACCCAAATGTTGGATTGTAAAATTTGATTCGGTAGTAGCTGAGAAAGGTTTTGTTCGTTCTCAGAATGATTCTTGTTTGTACACGAAATGTTCCTCAGAAAGTAAAATTTGCTTACTGGTATTCGTCGATGACATTTGTATATTTGGCACGAACCAAAGTGAGGTCCAAGAGTTAAAACTTTACTTGGGAAGTAAATTCAGTATGAAGGACCTCGGGTTAATGAGCAATTATTTAGGCATTGGGGTAAGTCAAGATTTGACAAATGGGGTAACTAAACTAAGTCAGTCAACTTATTTGACAAAAGTTGTTGAAAAGTTCAATATGTCAAACTCGAAACCAAATTTTACTCCCATGGAGTATAAACTGAGTTTAACTAAGTCTGAGGATTGTGATAAGAGCTTAGAAAACAGATGTAGACAGATAATTGGTTCTTTAAACTATGCTGCACTATGCACTAGGCCCGATCTTTGTACGAGCATTTCATTTAGGTTAGGTTAGGTTAGGTTAGGTTAGGTTAGGTTAGGTTAGGTTTTTTTTTTTTTTTTTTTATAATTAGGGCGCGTACTTGGAAAAATCCTCATAGGACCTTGAGAATGGAGGGCTCAAGCAGTGCCAGACTTTTACTGGCTAAAACCTCGCACGCGTCCTTTACAATATTCCCCTGTCGTTGACAAGGCCTTTATTTAGCTTTATTGACATTTTCCATCTTATTCTATTTTTATTCATTGATACCCAATTGGGTTCTAATCAAACTGTCATTCGTACAATGTCCATTCATTCATCCATCATCATTCGTTCCCCAACATGTATACAAGCTAATACTAGTAAAAGGTTATGCTGTACTTAATACTTAGTATATAATATTATCGCTTTATTGCGAGGGAGCAGAGAAGAACACCCACACCATAGAGCATTTACTCTACTTGTGTCTCTTTATGTATTTATTTTCCAATTTTTGTTGTTGGCTAGGGCGGCGTTCTCTCTTTTACAGTTTTTAATATCTATTTGCTTTTACCTATTGCCACTCTTACTATTACACAATAAGTAGCTGTGGTCATTTATTTTTATTTATTAACTAATTTCTACTTTTATTATGATTTAGACTTATATTATACCAAAATATAAACAATCATAATTTTCTTAACCTGTTTTGTTTTTTGCACTTACCTGTTTTACAATTCCACAACAATATTCCAGCATATTATCTTTATTTACGCCACTAACTAATTCGGGTAAATTTTTGACACACATCTTGATGCCCGTTTTTTGTTCTAGCTCGAATCGCTGTCTATCATAAATTGGACAATCCAGTAACAGGTGAGGCACCGTCTCCTCAACACCTGGGTCACAGGTGCACGAAGGGCTCTCCTTGCACTTGAAACGATGCAGGTATGAGGAGAACCCTCCGTGCCCCGTCATGATCTGCGTTGTTGCTTGTGTGTGGCGTATTTTTCTTATGTTTCTGTACGCCACAGTTGCATCGGGAAAGAAGAGTTTTGTCGTGGAGGCTGTGTCGGCCGTTTTGTACCTCTTGTCCCACTCGTCGACCGTCTCCAATCGGATCCTACGTTTAACGAATGAGACAGGGCACAGGTCATAAGCCGGTCTGCTCTTAGACTTAAGAGCGGCCTCCTTTGCGAGTTGGTCTGCTCTTTCGTTCCCCTCGAGTCCTGCGTGAGCCTTGATCCAAAATAGGGAGACGCACTTGTTTTGGAGTCTACAGCGTCTCAATGCGTCCCTTGTTTCAACTGCGAGGGGATGGACAGAATCGTTGTTAGTCACGGTCTGTAGAGCCGCCATTGAGTCGCTATAAATGCCGATCGTGGCACCGCTGTTTGCGAGGGATGTTTTTGCCGCCTTGCATAAGGCCAGTAGTTCTGCCTGGTAGACTGTACAGTAGTGTGATAGTGCGAGCTTGATGTTTTTCGTCTCTGTGTCATCCTTCCAAATCGACAACGCCGCTCCGACTTTGTTTTCTATCTTACTACCGTCTGTAAAAATTTTCACCTCAAAATTTTGGTTACTACGGTACTGCTCCTCATCCACCAGGCAAGCGAACTCGAAGCGTATCTGATCGGCGGGGTGTGGCGCTTCTATTTTTGGCGCCATTCGTTCGATCTCCCGGTCCTTGAGTACCATGTTGCTAATGCCCCTCCTGGCCTCGTACAGCGAGGCTACTTCGCGAATTCGCAAGTCAAGAGGGAGTATACCTGTCAGTATGAGTGCCGAGTTTAGGGAGACCGTTCGATAGGCACGGCACATTTTTTGGGCAAAGCCTCTTTGAACCACGCTCAGCTGTTTGCGAACTCCAAGTTTGTTCGCAGCTGGCGCCCACGCGCTGGCGGCATATAGTATGATCGGCTCGACTGCCGCTGTGTATATCAGTCTCACAATCTCTGGATTCAGTCCCCAACTAACGCGGGCCGTTCTCGCCAATTGCTTGTATATAGCTATTGCCTTTTTACATGCAGCTGTTATATGCGCGTTGAAGGTCAGCTTGCTATCAATAGTGAGACCGAGTAGTTTTATTTCTTGAGACATGCCTATGCTGATCCCGGCCATTTCCAGGCGTGGTGTGTCGTACTTGAGCCGTCTGGTTACGACCATGGCACACGTTTTGTGCGGTGCGAACCTGAGTCGGTTCTTGACACCCCACTCCAAAACATGCCCGAGTGCAGCCCCGGCCTGTCTCTCTATTTGAGGCGCTGTATCGCCGTCGAACACTAAGACTATGTCGTCCGCAAAAGCTTGACAGTAGTTGCCTCCTCTCTCCAGTTCCCTAAGAAGTGGGTCCAGTAGGAGGTTCCAGAGTATGGGTCCTCCTATGGAACCTTGGACGCACCCTTTGTTTGTGTGCCTGCTATGGACTACCCCGGCATATCTGACTTTCACACTCCTGTCCGTGAGATAGCTATCAATTACCCGCCTCAAGCCCGCCGGGCAGTCCGCCTCCGCCAGTCGCATTTTAATTGCAGGCCACCAGGCGCTGTCGAAGGCTCCCTCTATATCCAGTGATACGATTGTGATTATTTTCTTCTGATCTAGTTTCCTGCGGATGTGCTGCATAAGGGTGTAGAGGGAGTCTTCGGTGCTTTTCTGGGGCATGAAGCCATATTGATGCGGACTGATTTTAGACAGGACGTGGTACTTAAGGCGGGCGACCAACATCTTCTCATATATTTTCCCCAGTACCGGCAAAAGCCCAATCGGACGGTACGACTTGGGAACGGAGTAGGTTTCCTTTCCCGGCTTTCTCAGCACCACAACCGTTGCCTCTTTCCATACTTTCGGGAAGTAATCCAGTGCAAGGCACTTGTTTAGGAGCGCTAGGAAAAAGTCCATATCACATTTGATCGCTTGTAAACAAATATCGGCCGTGAATCCGTCAGCTCCCGGTGCTTTTTTGGGGTTGAACGTTTTAGCAGCATGGTCTAGCTCTGTTATTGTAAACGGTGGGTCATTTGACTCAGCATGACTCCAGTCGTTTACCCTCCTTGCCAGTTCCCTCGTTTTCCTGTGCTCTATGTTGTCGTCCTCCTCCTTATCCTCGGGATAAAATGACTCGGCTAACAGTCGCGCCGATTCATGGGCATCCAGGGTTACGCCATCTTTCTGGAGAGGCAGATCTTCCTCTCTTTTAGCTGTTCTGCCAATAACCCTATATATCCCCTCCCAGACCCCCTCCCTATCCTGTTTACTGCAAAATTCTTTCCAACTTTCCGTTTGTGCCCTTTCGACAGCTTGTTCATATTTTTGTTTTTCTTCCAGGTACAACTTCACCACCACATCTCTTCGGGCCGGCGCTGCGTTCCGGATTCTGCGTCTCCTGGTATTGACCTGTCTCTTCATCTCGGCCAGTTCCTCGGACCACCACGGCATAGTGATGGTTTCAGTGTTGTTTTTGGTTGGTATAGCGTGGGTGCAAGTTTCTGTAATTGCCTTGTTGTATGTGTCTATTGTTAAGTCTATTTGTTCTGTGTTATATATGTTTTCTATATTTTGTGCTGTGAGATTGTTTTCCTGCATAATTCGTGCCAGTTTCTCATGAAACTGGCTCCAATTTGCTTTCCTTGTATTAAATATGCGTGTTGTCCTTTGTATGTTTGTTCCTTTTGATTTATTTAGTGTTAAGTTAAACAATATGCCGTTGTGATCCGAGTTTGTAAGGCCTTCTTCTACGCGCCAGTCATTTGCCAGGGCCAGCATGTCATCCGTGCAGGCTGTGACGTCTACATGGCTGGTGTACCTTTTACCCCCTCGTATCGTATCGTAGGTTGGTACGGATCCCGTGTTGAGAATGTGGAGCCCCATCTCGTCTAACGCTCCGCACATTTGCTCTCCTCTGGAATCCTCATTTGAACTGCCCCACCACGTGCTCTTCGCATTTGCGTCGCCTCCCATAACAAATCTGTGTGTTCCAATTTCCTGCATTATTTTCTTTATGTGCTCAAGGTATGGGTCCATAGGCTGGTCCGGTTCGAAATAGTAGGATACCACGGTGATGGTCCAGGCTTTTGTTCGGATCCTCACTACAGAGATGTTGTTTGTAGTGAGTTGTGGGCACTGTATAACATCAAGGTCTTTGTCGAAGACGGCTATTGCCGCCTTTACAGTACCTTCTCCCGTCTTGGTGTTCTGGAAAATGCGTACACCCCGGTATCCCTTCATGCACTTTGTTCCACCTATATACGGTTCTTGGAGCATTGCAATGGACAGTTTCCGGCTTCCGGCTTCAAGCAACAGTTCCTCGGTTGCTAGTTTACTCCTTTGGAGATTGGCTTGTGCGATTTTATATCTATGGGTCCCGGTGTCCACCTTAGCAATATGCGACGGACGCCCTAGCTAGTGCGTCCCACCGCTTCCTGACTGCGCATTCACTGTTGAAAGCGTTGTGGCCATAGTTGGTCATTTTGGCTCGGGTGCAGTTTATGCATGCTGGTTTTTCTCCCGTCAACATGTCTTGGCATACCTCCCTAAGGTGCGGGCCGCCACAATGACTGCAAAGGTCGGCTGGCTCTTTACACAATTTCCTACCATGTCCGTATCCCAGGCACCGGGTGCACTGCACTAACGGAGTCTGGTCTTCGACTAGTACTCTTTGGAGGTCTATTCGCAGTTTCCTCGTATCGAGGGCTCTTTTCCAAATAATGGGTGAGACTGTCAGCACTACGTGGCAATTGTGTGGGTTTCTTGCCCTACGACGGTATTTGATCGAGACCCTGTTTTCCTCCTCTCTGAGGCCGTCAAAAATCTCTCGGTTCTGGTTTCTGAGGGCTTTGTAGACGTCATCGTCGCTATGTATTTTCAATACATCCCTCAGTACCAGAAGCGGGTCCCTATTTTTTACGTCCTCAACGATTAGGTTTTCTGCCGCTGTCTCGAGTCGTGCTCTGATCTTTTTCCTTTCTTCTTCGGAGTTGCAGCCCATTATTACTTTTCTGTTTTTTCCCTTTCTCACTTTTTCCACTCGTATCCAGCCCTCTTTTGCGTCTACTGCCCTTCTCACTCTTTCTAGAACCTCGTCTCCCGTCTCTTCCTCTATCTTTGAGGTGACGACTACTGTGTGGAGCGCACCCGGCTCCTGGCCCGGTTTTCTGGTTTGGTTTATGGGAGGTCTACTTTCGTCTTCTTTTGGTCTGCTCATTGCTTCATGTATCTCCTCCAGCTTCTTTTGTTGTTCCAGAAGCAGCTTCGTCTGTTCTTCAATCCGGGCCAGTATCATCCCTCCCTCCCTCGCTCTTTCCTTCGCTTCCTCATCTCTTCTGCTCGTTTCTTCTTTCCCTTTTTGTTCCTTGCCTTTATGTGTTGGTTTCTCCCCACCTTTTTCCATTTCTACTTCTTTCACCAACCGGTACAGCCGCTCAACCGCTAGCGTCACGTCATTTTTGATATCGGTCCGTAGGTTTCGTGCCGAGTTTAGTTTTGTTTTCGCTTCGTGGAGACAAGCCCTTGCTTCTGCAGTTTTATTGGGGTACTTTACCACGCTTTGTGGACTCCCTGTTGCGTAAACTGGCGGCTTCCTACCGCTTGTCGAGGCTGGTGTGACATCTTTTTGTTTGGGCTTGCGGGGGGCGTCAGTTGTTGTCTCGTTTTTCTGGGGTGGGGTAGCCGAAAGATTTCGTGAGGGCTGCCCGGCTTCCCAGTCTCCGATGCTGCGCCTCACATGAAGCATCTGTGCTGGTTCCGGCGTCTCCGGCTGGGGTTGAGAGTCTGTCTCTCTGTTGGATTTGGCTGGAGTTCGGAATCCAAACATGTCTGGTTCTGGTGCTTTGGGCTTGAACTTCGAGCGCGACGTGAGTGTCAATACAATAGTATTAAATAGGTTTGTATAAGTTGTAAAATATGTATAACAAGTAAGTGCAGTAACAATATGAAGAAGACGTAATATTACACTCCAATATATTATAAGAGTCACAGACTCTGTCCTTATAATTATAACATTCAAAAACACAATTTTATTTATCTGTACTATGGAGTGCAGGTCTTAATACTAATAGGGTAAGACAAGGTGACAAACAGAAACGCAAGACTCTGCCAAGTAGTGCCGAAGACTCTACTGTCGCTAGTTAGATAATAGAATAATACTATGGAGCTTTCGGGTTGACAGCTCTGTCAAAAGTAGTCAATGTAGAGTCATAATTGATGAGTTGAACTGGCTACTACTGTGCACTAGGGTAATTAAAGCTGGTCCAATAAGACCTGTTAGTAAAATAATAACAATTTCAAAAGTAATTTCGGCTCTATGTAGAGTCAAAAAACCCTACTCGAAGGATAGCACTGACCGAACCCTTTTCAGGGACACCAGTCACGCCTTCGTAGCTCCACGGGTTCCAGAGATGTGGCCAATCGCAATTTACCGGTAATTTTACCGGTAAATACGGTATTACCGTTTTCTCCGGAACTATCAGCCCCAGAAAGGCGTGCTTGGGTTCCCCGTACCCGTCTCGAAGAGCACTATCGACTGACACTCCAGGTTATCCAATCCGGGTCCCGAAAAAATCCGGGTAAAAATTTACCCGGGTCAGATATCCCGGTATGCAGCCGGGCAGAGGCACAGACGCCGATGGTAGGCGTGAAAGTCGCTGCTCTCTACGACCCCTCGTTCGTAAGATATACGCAATCGAAATTTTTCAAAATGGCGGCCGAACTGTCAAAACCGAATTTCGATTGCGGATAACTCACCCCCTGGTGGTCGCAGAGAACCCCGGTTTTTGGCGTTCTAAGTAAACTGGACCTCGCCCATCCACCGAGACCACTGTCGGAAGTTCAAATTTCCCCCGCTCCTTTTCTCCCAAAGGGTGATGGGGGGGATAGATGATCGTCCCAGCTGGCTACTACAGAAAACCGTGGGCTTCTACGACCCCCGGTTCGCCAGCTATAGAGGAGCGAAGAAAACAAAGATGGCCGCCGAGCTGTCAAAACCCAAGTTTGGATGCCGATTTCTCAGCAACCAGTGGTCGTATTGACCTGGGGTTTCCACTATTAAGCTCGGCGTCACCTCTTTTGTCGTCCGAGAGCAGTCCCAGCTCCAAAATTTTCAGACCCGGGAATCCGGAAAAAACTGGATGTGGTCGAAAGATGACACAATTGTCGACCTTTTGTTGTAAACCCGAGCTTTCTAAGGCCAGCGGTTCAGGAGATATTCAATTTAGAAAAATATCTGAGATTATCGGTAACAACCGGTTTTGACGAAATTCGCCAAAAGGGCCGATAGGTGACCCTGGTTTTGGGTTCCCTAGGTATAGACAGACTATATAAAGACTATGGGATGATAAAAATTTGGACTTTTTTATTACTTTAGGAGGGGGGGGGGCGAAAACGTTTGAAAATCTCTATCTCCGGAACCGTCAGTCGGAAAATTTTGGAAAAAATACACAAAAATACACAAAATCAAAACACACAAGACTTATTAATTAAATATTTAAAAAACAATTTTTCAGATAGCAATAATTTGTGAAATCCAAATTTTTGGTTTTTCGAAAAAATCTAGAAAAATAATTGTCATAAAATATAGTTGAAAAAAGTGTCTTAATTTGCTGCCTTGCCCGCAGGCGGCTGTGCAAACAAAACCCGCGCGTCTCAAAAGGTTTAGGCACAATTAAAAGTCAAAATTTAAATTTTCTATAATTAATTAATTAAAAACTATCTAACCTAAAAATCCGTTTTCTTCGGTTTCCGAGCGTCGTAAGTGTCCTCTACCTTGCTGCTAAAACTCGACTGCGTAGCTCGACGGGATCGCTGAACACGCCACACGTGGTTATTTGTTTTTCTGAAGTTTTCTCCGGAACCGGTGGCCGGAAAAATCCCGGAGCAGGCTCGGAGTGTAGAACTTAATAGTGCGCACCTGGCGCTGTATCGCAACAGGGGGGTCACAGCGATAAATCGCGCGCCGCACGCGTTTGAAGGTGGAAAATCACTTTTAGCCTCTAATTTTGAGGTTATTTCACACAAACTTTTCACACAACGCACTGACGACACAACAAACACTGAATCCAGGTAGCTGGTATCAACCCGAGTTCGGGGACGTATTTCGCGTCGTTCTATGACTTAAATTGCCACTCTGGCGAATTTTTTAGTGCGGAGCACGTTTATTTCGCTGCTGCTCGGTCGGCGGGTGGCAGACAACGGTTAGGTTAGGTTAGGTTAGGTTAGGTTAGGTTAGGTTAGGTTAGGTTAGGTTAGGTTAGGTTAGGTTAGGTTAGGTTAGGTTAGGTTAGGTTAGGTTAGGTTAGGTTAGGTTAGGTTAGGTTAGGTTAGGTTAGGTTAGGTTAGGTTAGGTTAGGTTAGGTTAGGTTAGGTTAGGTTAGGTTAGGTTAGGTTAGGTTAGGTTAGGTTAGGTTAGGTTAGGTTAGGTTAGGTTAGGTTAGGTTAGGTTAGGTTAGGTTAGGTTAGGTTAGGTTAGGTTAGGTTAGGTTAGGTTAGGTTAGGTTAGGTTAGGTTAGGTTAGGTTAGGTTAGGTTAGGTTAGGTTTTTTTTTTTTTTTTTTTTTTTTTTTTTTTTTTTTTTTTTTTTTTTTTTATACCTCCAACATGATTGGAGCCTATATCTACTATTTCTCTTGCATACCAGTTCTCACTTTTTTGCTTCTCGCACTTTCATTCTTCATACTGTATCTTTCTTATATCCATCATTCTTTCTTTCTTTCTGTGGGTGGGATTCCCACCTATTTTCTTATCTATATCATTTCCTTTATTAATCTTTACTTATGGGGAATGAGCAACAGCAGGGCGTTTTATTTAATAAAAGGGGAGGTTACAATGTTTGCATTTCTTATCTCTATTACACTAACCTATTTAACCTATGAGTTACATTATTATTTGTTTTGTACAATCCTCAGTTACATTATTTTTATATTGTATGACCAGTACACATAGTTATATAATTGCGCTCATATATTCACTATATGTTGCAATTATATTTTTCTTATTCTGACTTATTTCTATTGTTAACCTTAATTACAATTTTTCTACAAAAACTTAAAAATATTTCTCTATTCCTACTTTTTATAACTTCTGGTAGGTTCTCCACTCTTAGTTCTACATCTAGTATGTGTTCGATATCGTACCTTTCTCTTGCGAAGATGGGGCAGTCTAGGATCAGGTGTTTAACGGTTTCGTCCGCCTCTGGTTCACAGAGGCACGATGGGCTCTCCTTGCACTTGAAGCGGTTCAAGTACGAGGAGAACCCACCGTGTCCCGTGAATAGCTGGGTTAACTGTCCATCAATTTTTATTTTTCGGACGGTACGGTGTGCCGTCGTCGCGTCGGGGAAAAACATTTTGGTACCTGATGCTTTTTCTTCTGTTTGGTACCTTCTGTTCCACTCATCAGTCGTCTCTGCACGAATGTAACGCCTGATGAATGAAACAGGGTACCGGTCGTACTCAGGCTTCTTCTTGGATTTTAACGCAGCTTCCTTCGCCAGCTCATCGGCCCTCTCATTCCCTGCGAGTCCCGCATGTGCCTTTATCCAGTACAAGGATATCGTCTTGCCTAGGTGTTTGCAGCGTCTTATGTTACTCCTTGCTTCGACTGCCAGGGGGTGAGAGGAACCATGGTTGGTAATGGTCTCAAGGGCCGCCCGGGAGTCACTGTAAATGCCAAAGGTGAGTTCGTTGTGTTTCAGCACAGCTTCAGTTGCTTTATACAGCGCCAGCAGCTCCGCCTGGTAGACGGTGCAATAAGGCGATAGGGCGAGTTTGAGGGCTTTGGTCTCTGCAGCTCTATTCCAAATGGATAATGCCGCTCCGACCTTGCCCTCAATCTTGCTCCCATCTGTGTATATACGCACAGCAAAATCGCAGTGGTGTGCGTGTTGTTCCTCTTCCACCAGGTTTTGGAACTCTAGCGCCATCTGTTCTGCAGGGTGCGGGGCTTTTATCTTGGGCGCCATCTTCTCGACCTCTCTGTCCGCCAATTCCTGTCTAGGTGCTCCCTTCTTGGCTTCGTATAGTGAAGCTGCCTCACGGACTCGGAGGTCTAGAGGGAGTGTCCTTGTGAGTATAAGGGCCGAGTTAAGTGACACCGTCCGATAGGCCCTACACATCTTTTGTGCGAACCCTCTCTGCACTGCGTTCAGCTGTTTTTGAACTCCAAGCTTCTCCGCAGCTGGTGCCCACGCCGCCGCAGCATATAAGATTACCGGCTCCACCGCTGCGGTGTAAATTGTGCGGATAACTTCAGGGCTAAGGCCCCAGTTCACACGGGCCGCCCTGATGAGCTGCTTATATATACCCGCAGCTTTTTTGCAGGCATTCGAGACGTGGGTGTTGAATGTCAGGCCGCTGTCAATGGTCAGCCCCAAGATTTTGATTTCAGGAGACATCCCAATGTCGACCCCGCCCATGCTCAGGCGTGGTGTGTCAAATTTGAGCTTCCTTGTTATTAACATTGCACTAGTTTTTTGCGGTGCAAACTTCAGCTTATTTCTGACACCCCACTCCTGAACACGCCCCAAGGCGGCACTGGCCTGTCTCTCAATCTCAAGGGCTTCCCGTCCGTCAAACACCAACACCACGTCGTCCGCGAAGGCTTGGCAGTAGAGCCCCTGGCTCTCCATCTGCCTAAGGAGCGGGTCCAGCAACAGGTTCCACAGGATTGGTCCTCCTATAGAGCCCTGAACGCACCCCTTCTCCGTTATCCTGCGATGTCTCTCCCCTGCATACCTGACCTCCACTGACCTTTCGTCGAGATAGCTGCTGATGACCCGTCTCAAGTTCACCGGACACTTTTCCTCAGCCAACCTGGTCTTTATTGCCGGCCACCAAGCACTGTCGAAGGCGCCCTCGATGTCCAACGAGACCATCGTTACCATCTTTTTCTCGTCTCGTTTTTCCTGTATGCGTTTTATCAGCGCAACGAGGGCGTCCTCCGTGCTCCTCTGTGGCACAAATCCGTATTGGTGAGTACTAAGTCCGGGGAGTATGTAGAACTTAAGTCGGTTCATCAGCATCTTCTCATAGACTTTTCCCAGCACCGGTAGCAACCCTATCGGTCTGTGGGATTTCGGAGTAGTATACGACTCCTTACCTGGTTTTCTTAGCACCACTACCACTGCTTCCTTCCAGGCCTTCGGGAAGTAGTAGTGCGCCAGGCATTTATTTATTAGGGCTAGAAAATATTCGGTATCCACGTTTATTGCACTTGCGCAGATATCGGCTGTGAAACCATCCGCTCCCGGAGCCTTTTTTGGGTTGAAGGATTTCGTAGCAGCGTTTAGTTCCTCCTTGGTAAACGGAGGATCGTCATGCTCATCATGACTTCCTTCGTTTATCGTTTCCGCTATGGTTCGTATATTGCGGTGCTGTATGCTATCACTGTCCTTCATGTCACCGGGGTAAAATGTTTCCGCCAGAAATCTTGCGGATTCCTCTGCGTCGAGCACTCTGCCTTCCTTTGTTAGTGGCAGGTCTTCCTCTCTTTGTGCGGTTCTTCCTATCACCCTATAAATCCCTTCCCACATTCCTTCTCTGTCCTGTTTCTTGCAGAATTCCTTCCAGCTTTCTTCCATTGCTTCCTTCACTGCTAACTCATACTTTTCTTTTGTTTTCAGGTACCGTTCGACGACCACCTCTCTCCTGTTTGGCGCAGCATTCCTTATTCTTCGTCTTCGGGTCGTGACCTCCTTCTTCAGGTCTGCAAGCTGCTCGGACCACCACGGCATGGTAAGTATTTCATTCTTCTTTTTGATTGGTATGGTTTGTTTGCATGTTTCCGTTATTGCTGTATTAAGTTTCTGTATTGTTTTATCTAATTCTGTTGTGTTCTCTATTTTATCCAGTTCCTCTATTGTAAGTTTATTGTCTCGCATAATTTGGCGCAATTTCACATGAAATTGCTCCCAATTTGCTTTTTTTGTGTTATAAATTCTTGTTGTACGTTGTATGTTTGTCCCTTTTGATTTCTGTAGGTTTATGCCGAAAGTTATTCCGTTGTGGTCCGAGCAGGTGAGTCCTTCAAGTACTGTCCACCCATCGACTAACCCCAGGATGTCTTCGGTGCATGCTGTCACGTCGACATGACTGCAGTACCTTACTCCTCCGCGTATGGTGTCGAAGGTTGGGATATCGCCCCTGTTTAGGACCTGCAGGCCCATCTCCAGCAGTCCTCCGCTCAAGTTTTCTCCTCTATGATCCTCTTCCCCACTGCCCCACCAGATACTTTTTGCATTTGCGTCGCCTCCAACGATGAGTTTGCCTTTCGCCATCTTGCGGATTTCCCTAAGTTGATCTAGGTATGGTTCGATTGTCTGATCGGGCTCAAAGTAGTAAGACACGAGAGTGATTGTCCATGCTCTGGTTCGGATTTTGACCACCACGATGTTATTGGTGGTCAATTCCGGGCACTGTAGTACATCGACGTCACCGTCCAGCACTGCTATCGATGCTTTCACGGTCCCGTCTCCAGTACCAGAGCTTTGGTACACTCTCACACCTCGGTAGCTCCTCATCCTTCTCATGTTCCCCACGTATGGTTCCTGCATCAGCACTACTGCTACTTTTCTTTGTTGGGCTTCTAGCAGTACCTCATTCGTGGCCTGTTTACTCCGTCGGAGGTTCGCCTGAATTATTTGGTATCTGGTGTTTTCCATTGGGACCACTTTAGCAATAGGATATCGACGCTCTTGCTATTGCGTCCCATTTCCTTCTTACGTGGCATTCTCTGCTGAAGGCGTTGTGCTTACAGTTGGCCATCTTGGCCTTCTTACAGTTTACACACTCCGGTGGCTCGCCGATCACCCTCTCTGGGCAGTCGGCGCCGAAGTGCGGGCCCCCACAGTGGCTGCAGACATCTATTGTTTCTTTGCAGAATCTGCGGCCGTGTCCATAGCCCAGGCATCTGGAGCACTGGACCAGGGGAGACTGGTCCTCCACGTGGACTCTCTGGAGGTCCACCCGCAAAGTCTTGCTTTCTGTCGCCCTTTTCCACACTGCGGGGGAGACCGTCAGCACGATATCATTAGTGTGCGGGTTTCGCGTTCTTTTCCGGAACTTAATCTCCATTCTGTCCTCCCCGTCGTCGAGGTCGCGGAATACCTCCCGGTTTTGATTCCTGAGGGCCTTTACTACCTCTTCATTGTTGTGCACGGCTAGCACACCCTTTAGGATCATTAACGGGTCCCTGTTTTCTACTTCCTCGACGACGAGGTTTACCCCCGTCGCTTCTATCCTTTCCTTGATTTTCCTCCTGTCTTCTTTCGTCCCGCATGCCATAACAATTTTTCTATCTTTAGCTTTCCTGACTCTCTCTACCTTGATCCATCCTTCTTTGGCGTCCACTGCTTCTCTTACTCTTTCTAATACTTCCTCTCCTGTGTCCTGTTCGTTTGTAGACGTGATTACTACTGAGTGTAAAGCAGTCCTCTCCGGTAATTTGCTGGTCTTTGGTTCACCCGCTGCTACACTCGCGTAGGTCACTTTTTCTAGTAGGGTTCTCTGCCCCTCTATCTGTGTTTTTAGTTCTTCCATTTTCTTTCCATATTCGACGAGTAGTTTATTATTTTCCTCTATTTTTACTACCATCCATTCTTCGCCTCTTATCCTCTCTCTCTCATTCTCTCCTTGCTCCTTTTTGTCGTTTGTTGCGTCTGTTTGTGTCGTGTTGTCTGTCTTTTTCGTTCCGCTCTCCCTCCCCAATTCAACTTCGAGGTTTCTCGCCACTGGCGTGGTTTTTGTCAGGTCGTACAGTCGGTCCAGCGCTTTCTTTATCTCCAACCTGACATCTTTCCTCAGGTTTTGGAACCTGCCCAGATTCTCAAGGCCCTTTTTGTAAATCGCTGTAGCTTCTGCAGACCTGGTTGGGTATAGCGTCCGATCCTCATTTGATGTTCTAATGGGAGTTGGTGTTGCTGGGTTTCTTCTCACCTTTGTGACTGTCGCCGTGCCGGCAGTCTGACGTTGGGTTTTTGTTGGCGTTTTTGTGGAGGTATTTTCCTTCTCCGGGGGGGTGCGGTTCGTGCTAGTATTCTCAGCAGGCTGGGTTTTTTCCACCCTGGTTATTGTTTTTGCAGAAGGCGACTTATTGGTCGCCTTTTCTATGTTCTCAATTGATTTCCGAACATTTTGAGTTCGCATCATTCCCGAAGGTCCTGCCTTCGTTCCGTCTAGAGATTTATTACTCTCGTCTTTCTTCTGCTGTAGCCTTACTGGTGGTGTGCTAAACATGTTGGACTGTTGGAGGTTTTGTAATGGGTTGATTTCCCAATGTCTTATTTTCTAAGTAAGATTGTAAAAGTTGTAAAAAAAGAAAAATATTTTAAAAGAAATTTGTATATGTGTATATATATATATATGTGTCTTTAATTGAATTTATATTATGCTAAGCTCCGTGCTGGTTCACCCGGGCAGATCCGAACCTGCCACCTCTTTGTCGGGCTTGTTTTATTAGGGTAATAACTAAGTAGAGTATCACTGAAGTTTGCTAAGAGTGGAGTGACCTACACAGAGTTTTTTGGTCAATAGTTTAGAACTAAGCCTTAACAATAATGATAGCTGGATAAGATTTAGATACAATTTTTTAGCTCTATGTAGCGTTGGTCTATGCCTGCACTATACAGTGAGGGTCCTGAATCCAACTAAAACAAATTTTTTTTTCAGTAAAAAGTAAGATTCTTTGTCAATAGCCTTTTCGACTCTATGTAGAGTCTCAAATTTCAACTCAAAGGATAGCTCTCCCCGAGCCCTATCCGGGGACACCAATCACGGGCCCGTAGTCCCGCGGGTTCCGGAGATATGGCCAATCGTAATTTGCCGGTAATTTTACCGGCAAAAACGACAACTCCAATTTCTCCGGACCCAAGGGGCCCAGAAAGCCGTGCTTGGGTTCCCCACACTCGTCTCAGTGAGCTCTATCCTTTGGCACTCCGAGCTATCTGATCCGGGTTCCGAAAAAATCGGGGTAAAATTTTACCCGGGTCAGATTTCTCGAGGTGGGGCAGTGTAGGAACGCAGGCGCTTGTGCAAAGCCTGAAAACCGCTGCTCTCTACGACCCTCCGTTTGTGAAATATTCGCGATCAAAATTTTCCAAAATGGCGGCCGAACTGTCAAATCCGGATTTCGATCGCGAATAACTCCCCTCCCAGTGGTCGCACAGAGCCCCGGTTTTGGGTGTCCTGGGACAGCTAGACCTTGCCTGTCCGCCGAGACCACTCTCGGGGGTCCGGTTTTTCCTCGCTCCTTTTTGCCCCAAAAGTGGGGAGGGGGTAGATGGTCGTCCCTTCTGGCCGCCGTCGAAAACCGCAGTTTTCTACGACTTCCGGTTCGTCCACCACGTAGGAGTGAAGGAAACAAAGATGGCCGCCGAGCTGTCAAACCTTGACTTCGGGAGCCGATTTCTCAGCAACCGGGTGTCGTATCGGGCTGGGGCTTTCAGTGACAGGCTCGGCGTCACCCCCTCCGTCCCCCGAGGGCAGTCTCAGCCCTAAAATTCTCCGACACGGGAATCCGGATATAACTGGTTTTGGTCGAAGAAGATCAATTTTATTGATCTAATGCTAGTAGTCCGGGCTTTCTAAGGCAAGCGGTTCAGGAGATATTTAATTTTGAAAATATTTTTAATTTATCGGTAATAACCGGTTTTGATTAATTTCGCCAGTGGGGGTGCTAGGTGGCCCTGGTTTTGGGTCCAGTAGGTCAGAATACATGAGATAAACACAACAGAATACTAAAATTTTTGTTTTTTCTATTATATTAAGAGGGGGGGGGGGTAATATCATTAAAAAATCCCCATCTCTGGAACCGCTTGTCGGAAAATTTCAGAAAAAATCTTATAATTACAATTTTTTAGTCGTCTATACAGTCAGATAACAAGAAGAAGTCAGTTCATACAATAAAATTTAGAAAAACACGAAAAACCGACTTTTTTAGAAAAATGACCCGGCTCTTACCCCGGTGATTTTAAAAATACAGTTTTTGCTAGAATGCAAAGTGCTCTGCACAAGGCAACTATCTGTGCTAGCAAAACCCGCGCGTCTCAATCGGTTTATGAGAAAAACCGGGTCAAAGTTCGTACTTTCAAAGTTAATTTAATAAAAAACTATCTAACCTAAAATTCTTGTCTCTTCGGCTTTCGGGTGCTGTTCATGTCCTCCTCCCTGCCGCCGTAACTCGACTGCGTAGCTCGACGATTTCGTCGACCACGACACACGTGGTTTCCTGTTTTTCCGGGATTTTCTCCGGAGTTGCTCACGGGAAAAATCCCGGAGTGGGCTCGAAGTGTAGAGCTCAGCGGTGCGCACTCGGCGATGTATCGCAATAGGGGTGTCACAGCGATAAAACAAGCGCCGCACGCGACAGAAGATGAATTTTCACTTTTAACCTAAAATTTTTAGGTTATCACACACAAGCTTTTTTCGACGAGCACAAACAACACAAATAACACTGCATCCAGATAGCTGGCGTCAATCCGAACTCGGGGACGTATCTCGCGTCACGATATCTCTTAAACTGCCACTTTGGCAAATTTTTAAGTGCGGAACACGTGTTTTTCACTGTTGCTCGGTCGGCGGGGGGCAGACAAGTGGTTAGGTTAGGTTAGGTTAGGTTAGGTTAGGTTAGGTTAGGTTAGGTTAGGTTAGGTTAGGTTAGGTTAGGTTAGGTTAGGTTAGGTTAGGTTAGGTTAGGTTAGGTTAGGTTAGGTTAGGTTAGGTTAGGTTAGGTTAGGTTAGGTTAGGTTAGGTTAGGTTAGGTTAGGTTAGGTTAGGTTAGGTTAGGTTAGGTTAGGTTAGGTTAGGTTAGGTTAGGTTAGGTTAGGTTAGGTTGGGGTGCGATGTTGGAAACCTCCCCGAGCGATCGGGCGTTACAGTTCCCTATTATCCGAGGCGTAGGCCTCATGGGGTAGGGAAAGGTAACGTCCGTTCCTGGTGCACCCTGGGCAACGACGGGTAATTAAACTAGAGATAGTTTAGTTACCCGGCGGCTAATATCCGACTGGGGGGGGTGGGGTTGGAGAAGGGTCCCAAGACTTCGGTTGCGGTTGATCCTCTCCAGCGGGCCCATTCGTGGGTCCGCAGTGAGGGCGGCGTCTCGCCTTTCGGCGGACGCCTCATTGACGGAGGCGAGCCCGAACCTAGTACCTGTCCTTTTCAGGACAGGGAAAGGCAAGGGTGAGTCTCATCGGGCGGACGGCGCAAGCCTAATGCCGGGGCGGCGCGACCCGAAAGGGTTGTGGTCGCCGGACGGGACGTGGGCTAGCATGCCTCAGTGCCACTCTGCTTACAGAGTTGGGACTTGATGGCTTGCGAACCTGCGTCCTGCGCGTAACCCCGGTAGTGAAACCGGGACCGCGGGCTGCTGTCTTTTTCAAGACGGGAGCTACGAGGAGTGAACCTCTATAAAAACACAGGCGGCATCAGCAGGGGAGGGCGAGGACCCCCGAACCTGCTCCGGCCACGGTGCCGTCTCCGAGGAGCGCCCCATACCATCTTGGGGCGCGGCGCCCCACCACCATCTTGGGGCGCTGAGAGGGGCCCCACCCCGGGGCGGCCAGTGGGCGTCGCGGTGAAGACCTTCGGGGAGCCCGTGGCGTCCCACAATGGCCAATAGGGAACTTGTGTGGTTTTTAATGGGTATGCCTGCACTCTGCGGGAGAGCCCCATAGACCCTCCTGTTGCCTCGAGCAGGGGACATGCATAAGGTGCATTTTCCACACATAAAAAAAAAAAAAAAAAAAAAAAAAAAAAAGGTTAGGTTAGGTTAGGTTAGGTTAGGTTAGGTTAGGTTAGGTTAGGTTAGGTTAGGTTAGGTTAGGTTAGGTTAGGTTAGGTTAGGTTAGGTTAGGTTAGGTTAGGTTAGGTTAGGTTAGGTTAGGTTAGGTTAGGTTAGGTTAGGTTAGGTTAGGTTAGGTTAGGTTAGGTTAGGTTAGGTTAGGTTAGGTTAGGTTAGGTTAGGTTAGGTTAGGTTAGGTTAGGTTAGGTTAGGTTAGGTTAGGTTAGGTTAGGTTAGGTTAGGTTAGGTTAGGTTAGGTTAGGTTAGGTTAGGTTAGGTTAGGTTAGGTTAGGTTAGGTTAGGTTAGGTTAGGTTAGGTTAGGTTAGGTTAGGTTAGGTTAGGTTAGGTTAGGTTAGGTTAGGTTAGGTTAGGTTAGGTTAGGTTAGGTTAGGTTAGGTTAGGTTAGGTTAGGTTAGGTTAGGTTAGGTTAGGTTAGGTTAGGTTAGGTTAGGTTAGGTTAGGTTAGGTTAGGTTAGGTTAGGTTAGGTTAGGTTAGGTTAGGTTAGGTTAGGTTAGGTTAGGTTAGGTTAGGTTAGGTTAGGTTAGGTTAGGTTAGGTTAGGTTAGGTTAGGTTAGGTTAGGTTAGGTTAGGTTAGGTTAGGTTAGGTTAGGTTAGGTTAGGTTAGGTTAGGTTAGGTTAGGTTAGGTTAGGTTAGGTTAGGTTAGGTTAGGTTAGGTTAGGTTAGGTTAGGTTAGGTTAGGTTAGGTTAGGTTAGGTTAGGTTAGGTTAGGTTAGGTTAGGTTAGGTTAGGTTAGGTTAGGTTAGGTTAGGTTAGGTTAGGTTAGGTTAGGTTAGGTTAGGTTAGGTTAGGTTAGGTTAGGTTAGGTTAGGTTAGGTTAGGTTAGGTTAGGTTAGGTTAGGTTAGGTTAGGTTAGGTTAGGTTAGGTTAGGTTAGGTTAGGTTAGGTTAGGTTAGGTTAGGTTAGGTTAGGTTAGGTTAGGTTAGGTTAGGTTAGGTTAGGTTAGGTTAGGTTAGGTTAGGTTAGGTTAGGTTAGGTTAGGTTAGGTTAGGTTAGGTTAGGTTAGGTTAGGTTAGGTTAGGTTAGGTTAGGTTAGGTTAGGTTAGGTTAGGTTAGGTTAGGTTAGGTTAGGTTAGGTTAGGTTAGGTTAGGTTAGGTTAGGTTAGGTTAGGTTAGGTTAGGTTAGGTTAGGTTAGGTTAGGTTAGGTTAGGTTAGGTTAGGTTAGGTTAGGTTAGGTTAGGTTAGGTTAGGTTAGGTTAGGTTAGGTTAGGTTAGGTTAGGTTAGGTTAGGTTAGGTTAGGTTAGGTTAGGTTAGGTTAGGTTAGGTTAGGTTAGGTTAGGTTAGGTTAGGTTAGGTTAGGTTAGGTTAGGTTAGGTTAGGTTAGGTTAGGTTAGGTTAGGTTAGGTTAGGTTAGGTTAGGTTAGGTTAGGTTAGGTTAGGTTAGGTTGGGGTGCGATGTTGGAAACCTCCCCGAGCGATCGGGCGTTACAGTTCCCTACTATCCGAGGCGTAGGCCTCATGGGGTAGGGAAAGGTAACGCCCGTTCCTGGTGCACCCTGGGCAACGACGGGTAATTAAACTAGAAATAGTTTAGTTACCCGGCGGCTAATATCCAACTGGGGGGGATGGGGTTGGGAGGGTAGGGACGACGTGAGGGCAGGGCAAAAGGTAATTCCAGAATGGCTCTCCGGCTTTGGTTCTTAGTACCCTCGTGTCGTGGCCTCCCACGCGGCACGAGCCGAAAAGTTCCACTGTTCGCATCCGGACTGGAGGCACCTGGCGCCCTTGGGAGGGTAAGTTTAGGAGGGACAGGTTTGTTAGGCAGCTGCCGGGAAGCTGCTCTGTATCCTAGGCTCTGCTGAGTAGCCCTTGTTGACTTGTCCGAGGGTGAAAGGTATCCCTAGGCTCTATACCAGGCCTGGAGGCGTCTAGCAACCTGTGGGGAGGGAGGGGAGCCTTGGGGCTTATTGGGACGGGACGTATGGTAGCTGCCGGGAAGCTGCTCTGTATCCTAGGCTCTGCTGAGTAGCCCTTGTTGACTTGTCCGAGGGTGAAAGGTATCCCTAGGCTCTATACCAGACCTGGAGGCGCCTGCGCCCTATGCGGGGGGAGGAGCATAGGTGGGAAGGGGGGTAGAGGTGAACCTGAACTTAGTACTGCCTATTCGTCCTGGGTAAGGAAAGGTGACGGGGAGCCTCTAACCACGTAGCCTCGGCCCGTTGGTGCCGGGAACGTGGGCCGCTTCGGGGGCCGCGAGGAGAAAACCTCTTCAAAAATCCAGAGGTGGCGCCTGATGCGTCTTGGGGACGGAAGCGAGCATGCGTCTAGCTCTGCTCTTTTCAGAGCGGGACTATGGGGCGTGTGAGCTGAAGTGAGGTGCGGCTGGCGTAAGCTTGCCGCTGGAGCGGTGCGACCCGAAAGGGACGCGATCGCGGAGCGGCATGACTGCTATTACTGTGGTCGTGCCGGTCAACACGTAACCCCGGCCCACTGGTGCCGGGAACGTGGGCCGCTGCGGGGGCCACGAGGAGAAAGCCTCTCTAAAAAATCCTGAGGTGGCGCCTGATGCGTCGTGAGGGCGGAAGCGAGCATGCGCCTGGCTCTGCTCTTTCAGGGCGGGACTACGGGGCGTGCGAGCGGACGCGAGGGTCGACAGACGAAGGTCTGTCTTCGGAGCGGTGCGACCAGTAATGGCCGTGGTCGCTGTGACTGGACGTGGGGGACCTAGTCTCGGTACAACTCTGCTTACAGAGTGGGACTGAAGACAGGGAAACCTGCTTCCAACGCGTTACTTTGGCTGAAAGGCCGGGGCCGCGGGCCCCTGTGCTTGTTTACAAGACGGGGCCAAGAGGAGTGAACCTCAGTAAAAAACTCAGGCGGCATCAGCAGGGGAGGACGAGGACTTCTGAACCTGCTCCGGCCACGGTGTCGTCTCCGAGGAGCGCCCCATACCATCTTGGGGCGCGGCGCCCCACCACCATCTTGGGGCGCTGTGAGGGGCCCCACTCCGGGGCGGCCAGTGGGCGTCGCGGTGAAGACCTTCGGGGAGCCCGTGGCGTCCCACAATGGCCAATAGGGAGTTTGTGTGGTTTTTAATGGGTATGCCTGCACTCTGCGGGAGAGCCCCATAGACCCTCCTGTTGCCTCGAGCAGGGGACATGCATAAGGTGCATTTTCCACACATAAAAAAAAAAAAAAAAAAAAAAAAAAAAAAAAAAAAAAAAAAAAAGGTTAGGTTAGGTTAGGTTAGGTTAGGTTGAGTCGCGCGCTGCCCGCCGCCCCGAGCGCCACGGAAATCGTACGCTCCGTTCTCGAAAAATCGCAAAAATACGATTTTCTCGTTTGATTTGTACAAGTGATACACCAAAAGATGCGGGCTCGTGCCCTGCATCCTGTGATGTAATTTTTATGTGCCGCGGAGTGATACACGAAGTACAAAGTGACAAAAAGTGATTGTGAGTGACCCGGAAAAAGTTCAAAGTGAAACGCTGCTCGATTAGTCGCCCTAAGGCAATGGTTTTTTGGTATCACTGGGTCCGCCTCGTTAAGCCCTTTAAATTGATACCACTTTTGGAATTTTTCGATTAACTAGTGAGGCAGGAAACCCAGAAAACCAAAAACCACGTGCCGCGAGGTCATTGATCCGAATCGTTTTCGGCAGAACTTTTGTGCCAGCTCGATGGAGAACAGTAAGCCGATTATTAATCAGTTTTCAGAATCAAAAAAGGTCAAAGGGATACTGAGATATCGTGCATTTAAATCGCTCTGAATTTTGTTCATCTTCCCCCCCCTATAACTCGCAAAGTAGATCGTTTACCCCCTCTTTTGAATAATGCTAATAATAGTGCATCTAATGTAGAATATTTATGAGAAATTTCAGATTTTTCTAAGCTGTAGTTTTTGAGTAATATAATCTTTCCCAAACTAAGTCCTCTGTTTGTGGGGTTTTTACGTAATTTCAATTCCATTTTTGACTTTTTTCTCTGATGACTTTTTTGAAATCTATTGACTCTATTGTGTTCTGTTATGCATAAAAATAGTAACTAAGTTTATTTCAGCTTACTGACTTTACTCCTTCTATTTTAATTTGCAATTTTAAATCTCAATAAATCCGTGTACACCTAAACCTCCACCCTACTTATATCGTTTATTTTCTATTCATTGTACTAGTGTATTCTGTTGTAAGACTTTAAGCCAACTGTGTTACAATTGTTGTAATGGAAAAAGGTTGAAAGATGACAGAGATATCGTGTTCTTAAATAAATTCTCATGTCACATAACCCCTTAACCCTCTATAGTTTCTAAAGCAGATCATTTAATACTCACTTGAATACCCTAAATTATAGTCGGTTTAATATAGAACAAGCATGCTAAATCCTGTTCTCGTACCGTTTGTACTTTTCTAAACAGAGTAAATTTTCTAGGCAAATTTGGGAGATTTTACGTAACATCAACTGCACTTTTTACTTTTTTTCCCCCTGCACTTTTAGTGACTTTTCTGACTCTATTGTGTTCTCCTGAACTTAAAATGGGATACGAGTTTATACCAGCTCCCTGACACTATTTTTCTATCTTTAAATTGCGATTTAACTCAAACAAAATCTCAATACTCTAAGCTCGCATTCTACTTGCACTGTGTAGTTCTTATTAAGTAAATATATTATAGTATTATGTTATAGAACCTTAGTCTAATCACACATATACTATCGAAACGAAATGGGCCGGGAAATCAATGAGATTGAAACAAATTTTCAAAGCAGGGCAGTTGCCCCTCTTCCGTAGCCTTGAAAGTAGGCAACCCAGTGAACAACTGAGAGCCACAGACTATGGATTATGTAATAAAGTATGTTCTTGGAAACTCTTAGCAAAGCGAGCAATGAAGCCCTCCATATGGAGGTTCTATACCTACCTACCTATATGTAATTTCAACTGCAACTTTCTTCCTGCTGACTTTGCTAAAATTTTATGATTATGTAATGTTCTTCTAAGCCTAAAATAGGATTCGAGTTCGTTCTAACCTCAGCCTCTCTTTTCCTACGTCCAACTTGCATCTCAACCCGGACGAATGACGGTAGGTATAATTTACAACTCGCATCCTACTTTCAATGTATAGCCTTCAAACACTATATTATAATATTAAAACTGTAGAATTCTAGACTGATCTTATACCAGCTTCGGAACGGAAAAAGGCCAAGAAATGACTTAGATAGCGCATTTTGAAATTTGAAATATATTCTTAAAGCAGGATAAATGTTCCTCCCACCGTAGCCGTGAAAGTAGTTGTCTCAGTCCTAGCCTGAGGGCCCCAGATGGCAGCCTATTTAACAGAGAGGGCCCATGCAAAATTACAAATAACTACAAGCAGTAGTCCCTCAGTAAAGCTAATAACGGAGTCCTCCGTCTGAGAGGATTTACGTAATCTCAATTGAATTTTTGACTTTTTTCCGTTTTGACTTTTTCGAAATTTTATGATTCTAACATGTTCTCCTAAGCCTTAAAATAGGATCCAAGTTCATCTGAGCCCTCAGACTCTCATCTCCTATGCCCTACTTGATTTTAACTAGAACAATGACGGCACAATTTCAACTTGCATCCTACTTTATCGTACAGTTCTCAAATACCTACTATATCATAATACTAAGCTGTAGAACCTTAGGGCGATCTCACACCAGCTTTCAGAATGGGAAAAGGCCGAGAAACGACCTAGATAGCGCACTTTGAAATTTGAAATATTTTCTCAAGGCAGGATAAATGTTCCCTCCACCGTAGCCTTGAAAGTAGTCGTCTCAGTACTAGCCTGAGGGTCCTAGACTGTAGCCAGTTTAATAGAGAAGGCCCATGCAAACTATAGATAACTGCAAGCTGCAAGTTCTTTAGCAAAGTTAATATCGGAGTCCTCTGTTCGAGAGGATTTACGTAATTTCAATTGATTTCTTGACTTTTTCCCCTTTTGACTTTTTCGAAATTTTATGATTCTATCATGTTCTTCTAAGCCTTAAAATAGGATTCGAGTCCATCTCAGCCCTCAGACTCTCATCTCCTGTGTTTATTTGATTTTAGTTGAACAACGACGGCACAATTTCAAACTCGCATCCTATTTTTATCGCACAGCTCCCAATAGGTAGGTACCTACCCTACCATATCATAATGTCAATCTGTAGAACCTTAGGATGATCTATACCTACCTACCCTACTTTTAGAATGGAAAAGGCCAAGAAATAGGTACTTAACTTAAACACTTAGCGCATTTTAAATTATTTTCTAGGCAGGATAAATATTCCTTCCACCATAGCCTTGGTAGTAGCCTTAGTGTCAGCCTGAGGGCCCTAGACCGTAGCCCAATTAATATAGTCGCCCGTGCAAAATTGCAGACAGCTGCAAACAGTATATAGTTCTTTAGCGAAGTACCTACCTACCTACTAGAACCTCTCTAAACACAGTCATGTACTTAAAACTACAACTTGTCAATCAATCAACCAGGAAATCAATGAGATTGAAACAAATTTTCAAAGCAGGGCAGTTGCCCCTCTTCCGTAGCCTTGAAAGTTGGCAACCCAGTGAACAACCGAGAGTCACAGACTATGGATTAAGTAAAAGTACCTACCTACCTACCTACTAGAACCTCTCTAAACACAGTCATGTACTTAAAACTACAACTCGTCCAACTCATTCACTCATGACCTTCAATCACACCACGACTCACTCTATATTCCTAGGTGGGTACTTAACTAACGAAATCCCAGTAAACAATTTACCACTTACCCACTTACCTACTTTTAAGCAACATATCTTAAATTCCAAGTTTAAATTTTATCCTCCTGCTTAAGTTCAGCCTCTTATACCTAACTCGCGAGATAAACCTGCCACCCTCTTTTACCCAATATCTATAACCAGCAGCATGTATCAAATATTTATTTTACCTATTTGTTGTTTAAGTTATTAATATACATTCCGGGAATCGCTCCCCTCGCTCCGAGCTAACAGTACTAGAATCTCTTGAAAAAACCCGGTTCATCTAAGTACAAGACACAACTATTCAATTATTCAATTATTCAAACTTAAATACGCACGACCTTGGCTCGACCTTGGTCAGCCGCGCGCCGCGCGCTCAGGTGATCACCCGCCGGGGCCCCTACGTGGCCTCGGACGAACCGTCAATCACGCCGTCGACTTCTGGGGCGTGGCTTAAATACCCCAGGGCTGCCACTTCTCGACTTAGGTCTCATGCCATAAAATACAAGTTATAATTCCGGATATCACTTGTATTAAATCAAAGACTTGTATTAAAGCAAAGACTGAATTCCTACATAAACACTACTTAAATAAACAAATATCCCAAACAGTCTGCATACATATTCTCACACCATTTCGCGCAACAATTGCGTAGGTATAGTTAACAAATCACCTCCACCCTTAACACCACAGTATACATTGTTGTGTATATCAACATCATCATCATCATCAGCCTATTTTGCCCCACTGCTGGGCACTGTTGCGTATAACACATATATATAAAACACAAACACTGTCTCATGCACCCCGCGATTGCGTAATACGTAATACGTAGTTTCTAATCTAAACATCTACACGGCCCTATATACATACACATTAAACATTCATACGAACCAACATACATAACCTTCATTCATTTCCATTAAAGGTAGTAATCTCAGCGTAGCGCACAGCCCTGAGCGTTTTCCTTAGGGGCGCGGCCACAACTACATACTAAGCAGGGCTGCCTCCACCTTGCGAAATATAATTATAGGTATTATAACCTAGGTATAATTCACGCTATTGTCTGTCTTAATTAAAGACCGACTACTTACATCAACACTTTTAATAAATAAATAATACCTACCCTCCCGAATATTCTGCATGTGCATATTCTTACACGATTTGCGCACCAATTCTGTAAGTATTTATAGGCAACAAATCTACTTCCACTTTCAACGCCACAGTATACATTACTGTGTATATCATCATCATCATCATCATCATCATCAGTCTACCTGTGTCCCACTGCTGGGCATTGTTGTGTATATAATACATATGTATATATAAAACACAAACATGGTCTCACGCACCCTGCGACTTGCGTATTATCTTATAAACTAAACATTCATATGAACCAACACACATAAACCTCATTCATCTCCATTAAAGGTAATAATTTCGGCGCAATGCACAACCCTACGCTGCTTATTTTAGGGGCGCGGCCTCAACTACAACTGCTATTAAACAGGGCTGCCACACTCAGCCCAACTATTAAATAAGACCAGTAACATTCTCGGTACCTACCTGCCTCACTCGTGAGCACATAAACGATTCCTGGGAATCAAATCTAGCATGATATACATACATACATAGTATGTACATATATCCCTGACCATCCCTGCCTTCATCAACTACGTATACATCATCATCATCATCATCAGCCTATTTACGTCCCACTGCTGGGCACAGGCCTCCTCTCAGAATTAGAGGGACGTATACATACGTACACACAAAGAAGTAAAGCACAAACTGACAGACAGCATCAGTCATACTCCAGAAATTACCAGTTAAGCTACACACTAACAATGTATAATAAAACAAACAATCTGAAGGTAAACAATAAACACCTAAACGTAAATAACAGTTATGTGATTAGCCCCCCCCCCCCTTATTACTCACGAGATAGATCTTTTACCCCCCATTTTTATCTCTTATTTCTATTAGGTATCTACTCTATTACGAATGCAAATTGCAGATTTTTCTACTTGCAGTTTTTAAGATCTTCAAGCATACGTTCAGCTAGACCGGATTCCATGATTTACGTAACTGCATTCTGAAACTACCTTTTATCTCATAACTTTCAAATCGATCCCTTTGATAGACTGATGTACCCCCTTGAAAATTCTACAAACTTCAAGTCACTAGCTCACTTTGGGTAATTGCTGTAACCTACCTAATACACAGTTTATACTGCTGATTATCTTGCAAACACATTCCACTCTTAACAACATAAATTATTCATTGGTAAACGTACCCATAATCGCCCATAACAACAATCATCAGCCCCAGCCCTAGGTACTTATTTTTAAAACACAGCCGAGTTTACTGTCTATGCCGATTCGAGAGCGCGGCCCTACAGCGAGCGCTTGAACGGCTCGCCCCGCCCCTATCTCTAATCACTGATAAGCGCCACAGAGCAGACGCGTACACAGAGACCACTCACTCCCGCGGGTCCACAATCAGTATTTTAATCTACACCTTTTTATTCAACGGCCCCCCCTTCAATTAAAGCGCTACACAATCGCAACGAACTGCTGCTGTATGAAATTAGGTTTCATAACTGTTAGCAATAGACTGGCTTAGTAATAAGTTTAAATAAGATTAATAATTAAGTCTAGTATAAGTATTGCTAGCCCTAAGTGTTAATATATCTAAACACACTCACATATTCAATTAAACTCCACACACTCACAAACACAACAATTATATTATCCTCACTTGTAGCTCCCAGTCACTCCAAACACCCGACGCCATCTTGGCGAGCGCGGCCCGACAATAGGGGGCGAGGCCTATAGCACAGAGTGCACATGGGACAGAGACTGCTGTCTCTCAATCGGAATGGAAAAGGCCAAGGATTATTTGGCGCTTTTGAAATATTTCTAAGACAGAATTAATATTCTCCATTGTAACATTGGAAGTATCAATCATCATCATCATCATCATGGTCATCTCAGTGTCCGCTTGAGGACCCTAGATTGTAGTCAACTTAAAACAAGTGCCATGCAAATTATAGATAGCTGCATACAGTAGTTCTTTAGTAACGCAGTCCTCTGTTCGAGAGGATTTACGTAATTTCAATTGAATTATTGACTTTTTTCTCTTTGGACTTTTTCAAGATTTTATGATTCTAACATGTTCTTCTAAGCCTAAAAATAGGATCCGAGTTCGTTCCAGCCCTCAGACCCTCTTTCCCTATGTTCAATTTGCATTTCAACTTGGACAAATAACGGTATAATTTGCAACTCGCATCCTACTTTCAGCGCATGGTTTTCAAGTACTATATTATAATATTAAGCTGTAGGAACTAAGGCCGATCTTGTGCCGATCTTGTACCTGCTTAGAGAATGGAAACAGCACAGAAGTGACCCAATGAGCGCGTCTTAAAGTATTTTCAAGGCAAGATTAATATTCCCTTAATCGCAGCGTGAAATAGTCACCTAGCGTTTGCCTTAGAGCCTTAGATTGCAGCCTACTTGAAAGAGAGTGATCATGTAAAATACCTACAAGTAGTAGGCAAATAGCAAAGCGAGCAATGAAGTTCACTGCTTAAGAGGTTATGTTAATTAATTGATTGCATTTCTGGCTCTTTCCGTTTGACTTAAATCCTATGAATAGGCAGATTGTGTTTCATGGTTTTTGAAGTAGAATGCGAGCTTATCTAGGTAGTTGATTCAATCTACCTTACTTCATTTCATTTTATTCTTATTACAGTACCCTGCACCAATAAATTATAGAACCTTAAATCAGCACTCTAAACTCATATCCTATTTATAATACACATCTTCTATCATTATACAACCGTAAGAAAGGAAAGTAAAGAGATTAATTACCTTGAGCTTTAGCATACATGTTTCTATAACTCTCAAATAGGGACTAGAGACAGTCTTAGCTTAACTCCCTCATATTACTTTGTTTAATTCGCTCTAATTGTAATTCCTTATGCTAAGTCATATTTGATGTATTTATTGTAAAATGAATAGGTATTTTAATGTGTGGGAACATGTCTCATGTGTGTAAATTCTAACGGTGGTGGTAGCTAACTGGTTGTGGTCAAGTAGATAGGACACGTCACAAAGAGGGTCTATTCAAAAGAGTGGGTAGGCAGAGGGCCGATGACCCCACTCTGGAGAGTAACCCCCTGGCGTCCCACGGCGTGCTCTCGGCAACAGCAGGGAAGCACAGCTGAAATGGAGCAAGGCGGGCGTGTCAGGTAATGGTGGTGGCGGTAGCTAACTGGTTGTGGTCAAGTAGATAGGACACGTCACAATGAGGGTCTATTCAAAAGAGTGGGTAGGCAGAGGGCCGATGACCCCATTCTGGAGAGTAACCCCCTGGCGTCCCACGGCGTGCTCTCGGCAACAGCAGGGAAGCACAGCTGAAATGGAGCAAGGCGGGCGTGTCAGGTAATGGTGGTGGCGGTAGCTAACTGGTTGTGGTCAAGTAGATAGGACACGTCACAAAGAGGGTCTATTCAAAAGAGTGGGTAGGCAGAGGGCCGATGACCCCACTCTGGAGAGTAACCCCCTGGCGTCCCACGGCGTGCTCTCGGCAACAGCAGGGAAGCACAGCTGAAATGGAGCAAGGCGGGCGTGTCAGGTAATGGTGGTGGCGGTAGCTAACTGGTTGTGGTCAAGTAGATAGGACACGTCACAAAGAGGGTCTATTCAAAAGAGTGGGTAGGCAGAGGGCCGATGACCCCATTCTGGAGAGTAACCCCCTGGCGTCCCACGGCGTGCTCTTGGCAACAGCAGGGAAGCACAGCTGAAATGGAGCAAGGCGGGCGTGTCAGGTAATGGTGGTGGCGGTAGCTAACTGGTTGTGGTCAAGTAGATAGGACACGTCACAAAGAGGGTCTATTCAAAAGAGTGGGTAGGCAGAGGGCCGATGACCCCACTCTGGAGAGTAACCCCCTGGCGTCCCACGGCGTGCTCTCGGCAACAGCAGGGAAGCACAGCTGAAATGGAGCAAGGCGGGCGTGTCAGGTAATGGTGGTGGCGGTAGCTAACTGGTTGTGGTCAAGTAGATAGGACACGTCACAAAGAGGGTCTATTCAAAAGAGTGGGTAGACAGAGAGCCGACGACCCCATTCTGGAGAGTAACCCCCTGGCGTCCCACGGCGTGCTCTCGGCAACAGCAGGGAAGCACAGCTGAAATGGAGCAAGGCGGGCGTGTCAGGTAATGGTGGTGGCGGTAGCTAACTGGTTGTGGTCAAGTATATAGGACACGTCACAAAGAGGGTCTATTCAAAAGAGTGGGTAGGCAGAGGGCCGATGACCCCATTCTGGAGAGTAACCCCCTGGCGTCCCACGGCGTGCTCTCGGCAACAGCAGGGAAGCACAGCTGAAATGGAGCAAGGCGGGCGTGTCAGGTAATGGTGGTGGCGGTAGCTAACTGGTTGTGGTCAAGTAGATAGGACACGTCACAAAGAGGGTCTATTCAAAAGAGTAGGTAGGCAGAGGGCCGATGACCCCATTCTGGAGAGTAACCCCCCTGGCGTCCCACGGCGTGCTCTCGGCAACAGCAGGGAAGCATAGCTGAAATGGAGCAAGGCGGGCGTGTCAGGTAACGGTGGTGGCGGTAGCTAACTGGTTGTGGTCATATAGACAGGACACACAAAGACTGACTGACTGTAGTTAAAGACTTGTACACAAAGAGGGTCTGTTCGAAGGAATGGGTAGGCAGAGGGCCGATGACCCCACTCTGGAGAGCAACCCCCTGAAGTGTTTTGTGAGGGCGGGGGTTCGTGAAAGGGACCTCGGTTCTAGAAGCAAACCCCCTGAGCGAACATGTCCACGTTAACGCTTTTCTCAAAGCGGGTCACAGGGACATGGGAACTCTTTGAGATTAGAGGGGAAGGAAAACCTCTATAAAAAACCAACGGCACTGGCAGTGAGGGCGAGGACTCCCGAACTGCTCCGGCCACAGTGTCGTCAAGAGGAGCACCCCACATTTGTGGGGTGCGGCGCCCCGAAAGGGGCGCTGAGAGGGGCCCCACCCCGGGGCGACCAGTGGGCGTCGCGGTGAAGACCTTCGGGGAGCCCGTGGCGGCCCACATATGGTCAATAGGGAACTTGTGTGGTTTTTAATGGGTATGCCTGCACTCTGCGGGAGAGCCCCATAGACCCCCCTGTTTCCTCGAGCAGGGGACATGCATTTGGTGCATTTTCCACACATAAAAAAAATAAAAAAAAAAAAAAAAAAAAAAGGTTAGGTTAGGTTAGGTTAGGTTAGGTTAGGTTAGGTTAGGTTAGGTTAGGTTAGGTTAGGTTAGGTTAGGTTAGGTTAGGTTAGGTTAGGTTAGGTTAGGTTAGGTTAGGTTAGGTTAGGTTAGGTTAGGTTAGGTTAGGTTAGGTTAGGTTAGGTTAGGTTAGGTTAGGTTAGGTTAGGTTAGGTTAGGTTAGGTTAGGTTAGGTTAGGTTAGGTTAGGTTAGGTTAGGTTAGGTTAGGTTAGGTTAGGTTAGGTTAGGTTAGGTTAGGTTAGGTTAGGTTAGGTTAGGTTAGGTTAGGTTAGGTTAGGTTAGGTTAGGTTAGGTTAGGTTAGGTTAGGTTAGGTTAGGTTAGGTTAGGTTAGGTTAGGTTAGGTTAGGTTAGGTTAGGTTAGGTTAGGTTAGGTTAGGTTAGGTTAGGTTAGGTTAGGTTAGGTTAGGTTAGGTTAGGTTAGGTTAGGTTAGGTTAGGTTAGGTTAGGTTAGGTTAGGTTAGGTTAGGTTAGGTTAGGTTAGGTTAGGTTAGGTTAGGTTAGGTTAGGTTAGGTTAGGTTAGGTTAGGTTAGGTTAGGTTAGGTTAGGTTAGGTTAGGTTAGGTTAGGTTAGGTTAGGTTAGGTTAGGTTAGGTTAGGTTAGGTTAGGTTAGGTTAGGTTAGGTTAGGTTAGGTTAGGTTAGGTTAGGTTAGGTTAGGTTAGGTTAGGTTAGGTTAGGTTAGGTTAGGTTAGGTTAGGTTAGGTTAGGTTAGGTTAGGTTAGGTTAGGTTAGGTTAGGTTAGGTTAGGTTAGGTTAGGTTAGGTTAGGTTAGGTTAGGTTAGGTTAGGTTAGGTTAGGTTAGGTTAGGTTAGGTTAGGTTAGGTTAGGTTAGGTTAGGTTAGGTTAGGTTAGGTTAGGTTAGGTTAGGTTAGGTTAGGTTAGGTTAGGTTAGGTTAGGTTAGGTTAGGTTAGGTTAGGTTAGGTTAGGTTAGGTTAGGTTAGGTTAGGTTAGGTTAGGTTAGGTTAGGTTAGGTTAGGTTAGGTTAGGTTAGGTTAGGTTAGGTTAGGTTAGGTTAGGTTAGGTTAGGTTAGGTTAGGTTAGGTTAGGTTAGGTTAGGTTAGGTTAGGTTAGGTTAGGTTAGGTTAGGTTAGGTTAGGTTAGGTTAGGTTAGGTTAGGTTAGGTTAGGTTAGGTTAGGTTAGGTTAGGTTAGGTTAGGTTAGGTTAGGTTAGGTTAGGTTAGGTTAGGTTAGGTTAGGTTAGGTTAGGTTAGGTTAGGTTAGGTTAGGTTAGGTTAGGTTAGGTTAGGTTAGGTTAGGTTAGGTTAGGTTAGGTTAGGTTAGGTTAGGTTAGGTTAGGTTAGGTTAGGTTAGGTTAGGTTAGGTTAGGTTAGGTTAGGTTAGGTTAGGTTAGGTTAGGTTAGGTTAGGTTAGGTTAGGTTAGGTTAGGTTAGGTTAGGTTAGGTTAGGTTAGGTTAGGTTAGGTTAGGTTAGGTTAGGTTAGGTTAGGTTAGGTTAGGTTAGGTTAGGTTAGGTTAGGTTAGGTTAGGTTAGGTTAGGTTAGGTTAGGTTAGGTTAGGTTAGGTTAGGTTAGGTTAGGTTAGGTTAGGTTAGGTTAGGTTAGGTTAGGTTAGGTTAGGTTAGGTTAGGTTAGGTTAGGTTAGGTTAGGTTAGGTTAGGTTAGGTTAGGTTAGGTTAGGTTAGGTTAGGTTAGGTTAGGTTAGGTTAGGTTAGGTTAGGTTAGGTTAGGTTAGGTTAGGTTAGGTTAGGTTAGGTTAGGTTAGGTTAGGTTAGGTTAGGTTAGGTTAGGTTAGGTTAGGTTAGGTTAGGTTAGGTTAGGTTAGGTTAGGTTAGGTTAGGTTAGGTTAGGTTAGGTTAGGTTAGGTTAGGTTAGGTTAGGTTAGGTTAGGTTAGGTTAGGTTAGGTTAGGTTAGGTTAGGTTAGGTTAGGTTAGGTTAGGTTAGGTTAGGTTAGGTTAGGTTAGGTTAGGTTAGGTTAGGTTAGGTTAGGTTAGGTTAGGTTAGGTTAGGTTAGGTTAGGTTAGGTTAGGTTAGGTTAGGTTAGGTTAGGTTAGGTTAGGTTAGGTTAGGTTAGGTTAGGTTA
>CAVNVB010000210.1:0-2500 GCA_963691665.1 Clepsis dumicolana
CTCGCTCGCATGTACATGCGAAGTAAATTTCGGACAGTCAAAAACATGCCAAAGGGGACCTGTAGGGGAATGTATTTTTGATTTTGATTTACGGCCACGGCCACGGCCGCGGCCGCCACGCGTAACGCGTCGCCTCCGTCGATCCCTATGGCGGTGGACGCGAGCGATGCGCACTTGATTGTGCGTTCGTCGTTTGCGTGCTGTGGCCTGTTGTAATGCGAGCTGAGAGACGTTGTTGTTTTTTTTAGAGCAGCAGTGTGACAGACTTATCAGCGAAAATATATACATGCGCGTTTGTTATTCTTGTCATCTCTCACTCTCTCAAAAAATACTGCCTTTGGTACGACCAGAGGGTAGCGTTTGTTTGTTTGGTGTTTGGGGGGGTGGCAGAAGAGCGCGCGCAGAGAGAGAGATATAAGGAGGAGATCGTTCGCGACTCTTATCTCGTTTTTGTCGCCGTCACTAAAACGGCTGCGGTGATGGCGCTCCCTGTCGCCGGGCGTTTTGTGCACACTTTGCGCGACAGTGTTAGAGGTGATACACCCGGTATCGTCCCACGGAGGACGTGCAGTGATTATTTTGTGCCTGGTCGTAGAAGAATGTTCATATTTGGGCGCTCGTAACGCGCGCTCGTAACGAGTGGAAAAACGACTTTAAGTTTAATTTCCAACGAAAAATAATAAACGGCACGTCGCGCGCGCTCTCGGACAAGTGAAGAGAGACGCGCGGCTACGTCGCGCTCGTAGAAGCGCGTTTTCGTAACGATACAACGTAACGTTGATCGTTCTAAACGACAGCTCCCTGGTTGATCCTGCCAGTAGTTATATGCTTGTCTCAAAGATTAAGCCATGCATGTCTCAGTGCAAGCCGTATTAAGGCGATACCGCGAATGGCTCAATATATCAGTTTTGGTCCTTAGATCTTGCTCAGTTACTTGGATAACTGTGGTAATTCTAGAGCTAATACATGCAATCAGAACTCTGACCAGTGATGGGATGAGTGCTTTTATTAGATCAAAACCATCGGCGGAGGGCCTCGCGTCCGAAGTCGTAACATTTTGATGAATCTGGATAACTTTTGCAGATCGCACGGTCCAGTACCGGCGACGCATCTTTCAAATGTCTGCCTTATCAACTTTCGATGGTAGTTTCTGCGACTACCATGGTTGTCACGGGTAACGGGGAATCAGGGTTCGATTCCGGAGAGGGAGCCTGAGAAACGGCTACCACATCCAAGGAAGGCAGCAGGCGCGCAAATTACCCACTCCCGGCACGGGGAGGTAGTGACGAAAAATAACGATACGGGACTCTTACGAGGCCTCGTAATCGGAATGAGTACACTTTAAATATTTTAAACGAGGAACAATGGAGGGCAAGTCTGGTGCCAGCAGCCGCGATAACTCCAGCTCCAATAGCGTATACTAAAATTGTTGCGGTTAAAAAGCTCGTAGTTGCATTTGTGCTGCGCGCTGTCGGTGCACCGCATCCGCGGTGATACTGACACGTTTGCGGAGCATATCGTCGGTGAGCCGGCGGTCAAACGCCGGTTCAATATCAAAATCCTATCGCGATGCTCTTCAGTGAGTGTCGAGGTGGGCCGACAATTTTACTTTGAACAAATTAGAGTGCTCAAAGCGGGCTCAAAATGCTGCTTGAATATTTCGTGCATGGAATAATAGAATATGATCTCGGTTCTATTTTGTTGGTTTTCAGAACTCCGAGGTAATGATTAATAGGATAACTGGGGGCATTCGTATTGCGACGTTAGAGGTGAAATTCTTGGATCGTCGCAAGACGAACATCAGCGAAAGCATTTGCCAAAGGTGTTTTCATCAATCAAGAACGAAAGTTAGAGGTTCGAAGGCGATTAGATACCGCCTAGTTCTAACCGTAAATATGTCATCTAGCGATCCGCCGACGTTACTACAATGGCTCGGCGGGCAGCTTCCGGGAAACCAAAGATTTTGGACTCCGGGGGGAGTATGGTTGCAAAGCTGAAACTTAAAGGAATTGACGGAAGGGCACCACCAGGAGTGGAGCCTGCGGCTTAATTTGACTCAACACGGAAATCTCACCAGGCCCGGGACACCGGAAGGATTGACAGATTAACAGCTCTTTCTTGATTCGGTGGGTGGTGGTGCATGGCCGTTCTTAGTTGGTGGAGCGATTTGTCTGGTTAATTCCGGTAACGAACGAGACTCTAGCCTGCTAAATAGGCGTCGTCATTTAGGTGCGCGCGGCCGTTCGCGGTCGTGCAACTCACTGGCGGCGTATTAAAATTCTTCTTAGAGGGACCGGCGGTTTCGAGCCGCACGAGATTGAGCAATAACAGGTCTGTGATGCCCTTAGATGTCCTGGGCCGCACGCGCGCTACACTGAAGGAATCAGCATGTTCTCCTTGGCCTAGAGGCCCGGGCAACCCGTTGAAACTCCTTCGTGCTGGGGATTGGGGTTTGCAATTATCCCCCATAAACGAGGAATTCCTAGTAAGCGCGAGTCAT
>CAVNVB010000210.1:17500-22458 GCA_963691665.1 Clepsis dumicolana
ATGGGTAGGTAAACTTGTTGGTGGTGATAAGGTTAGGTTAGTATTGCATCAAACTACCCAGAAATACATAATTATGCGTGCGTGCGAGCGAGCGAGCAAGACTAGTCTGAGCAGAAGCGACTCGGATAGGTTAGGTTCAGAAGGCTAAGGCGGGAGCGAAGCGGAGCGTAGCTCCCGCCTTAGCCGTCGGTGTTAGGTTTTTTTTTTAATAGCCCGGAAAAAAAATCGTTCTTTTCGTACTGTTTTGTATAAAAATAATAATAATTCAAAACAATACAAAAAAAAAAAAATATTTAATAAAATTATTCTTCAGTAGGTGAAATAAGTACCTAAGTAATTTTTGAGATATAAAATATTTATTTGCTATTCGGGCCCATACCTACTAAATGTTATAAATTTGATTCAGGATTCCTGATACACAGTACCGGTTCGCGTTCCTCTCGTACTGAGCAGTATTACCCAGCTCACGTTCCCTTTTGGTGGGTGAACAATCCAACGCTTGGCGAATTTTGCTTCGCAATGATAGGAAGAGCCGACATCGAAAGACGATTCGCGTTATAAAAAGGGGAGTTTAATAAAAAACGAAAAACGCAACACACACAATAACACTTTTAATTACTTAGTTATCTTTGTTATAATATCTTTGTTTATTACTTACAGACAATGAAAGGCATTTTGAATGTCACCTCTGACATTCTTCACTAAGCTGGGAAGATGAGTGAGGAACGAGATGGAAGATGCGGAGATGACACAGGAAAGGGTTTTTTTCCTGTGAATCGCTTTAAATAAATTGTGGTAATGTAGTAACGCAAGATATGCGACTAAATGAAAAAACGAAAAATTCAAAACAATAAAAAAATTAAAAATAAACTATCTAGTTATCCGGGCTATTAAAAAAAAAAAACCTAACACCGATGGCTAAGGCGGGAGCTACGCTCCGCTTCGCTCCCGCCTTAGCCTTCTGAACCTAACCTATCCGAGTCGCTTCTGCTCAGACTGGTCTTGCTCGCTCGCTTCGCTCGCTCGCATGTACATGCGAAGTAAATTTCGGACAGTCAAAAACATGCCAAAGGGGACCTGTAGGGGAATGTATTTTTGATTTTGATTTACGGCCACGGCCACGGCCGCGGCCGCCACGCGTAACGCGTCGCCTCCGTCGATCCCTATGGCGGTGGACGCGAGCGATGCGCACTTGATTGTGCGTTCGTTGTTTGCGTGCTGTGGCCTGTTGTAATGCGAGCTGAGAGACGTTGTTGTTTTTTTTAGAGCAGCAGTGTGACAGACTTATCAGCGAAAATATATACATGCGCGTTTGTTATTCTTGTCATCTCTCACTCTCTCAAAAAATACTGCCTTTGGTACGACCAGAGGGTAGCGTTTGTTTGTTTGGTGTTTGGGGGGTGGCAGAAGAGCGCGCGCAGAGAGAGAGATATAAGGAGGAGATCGTTCGCGACTCTTATCTCGTTTTTGTCGCCGTCACTAAAACGGCTGCGGGTGATGGCGCTCCCTGTCGCCGGGCGTTTTGTGCACACTTTGCGCGACAGTGTTAGAGGTGATACACCCGGTATCGTCCCACGGAGGACGTGCAGTGATTATTTTGTGCCTGGTCGTAGAAGAATGTTCATATTTGGGCGCTCGTAACGCGCGCTCGTAACGAGTGGAAAAACGACTTTAAGTTTAATTTCCAACGAAAAATAATAAACGGCACGTCGCGCGCGCTCTCGGACAAGTGAAGAGAGACGCGCGGCTACGTCGCGCTCGTAGAAGCGCGTTTTCGTAACGATACAACGTAACGTTGATCGTTCTAAACGACAGCTCCCTGGTTGATCCTGCCAGTAGTTATATGCTTGTCTCAAAGATTAAGCCATGCATGTCTCAGTGCAAGCCGTATTAAGGCGATACCGCGAATGGCTCAATATATCAGTTTTGGTTCCTTAGATCTTGCTCAGTTACTTGGATAACTGTGGTAATTCTAGAGCTAATACATGCAATCAGAACTCTGACCAGTGATGGGATGAGTGCTTTTATTAGATCAAAACCAATCGGCGGAGGGCCTCGCGTCCGAAGTCGTAACATTTTGATGAATCTGGATAACTTTTGCAGATCGCACGGTCCAGTACCGGCGACGCATCTTTCAAATGTCTGCCTTATCAACTTTCGATGGTAGTTTCTGCGACTACCATGGTTGTCACGGGTAACGGGGAATCAGGGTTCGATTCCGGAGAGGGAGCCTGAGAAACGGCTACCACATCCAAGGAAGGCAGCAGGCGCGCAAATTACCCACTCCCGGCACGGGGAGGTAGTGACGAAAAATAACGATACGGGACTCTTACGAGGCCTCGTAATCGGAATGAGTACACTTTAAATATTTTAACGAGGAACAATTGGAGGGCAAGTCTGGTGCCAGCAGCCGCGATAACTCCAGCTCCAATAGCGTATACTAAAATTGTTGCGGTTAAAAAGCTCGTAGTTGCATTTGTGCTGCGCGCTGTCGGTGCACCGCATCCGCGGTGATACTGACACGTTTGCGGAGCATATCGTCGGTGAGCCGGCGGTCAAACGCCGGTTCAATATCAAAATCCTATCGCGATGCTCTTCAGTGAGTGTCGAGGTGGGCCGACAATTTTACTTTGAACAAATTAGAGTGCTCAAAGCGGGCTCAAAATGCTGCTTGAATATTTCGTGCATGGAATAATAGAATATGATCTCGGTTCTATTTTGTTGGTTTTCAGAACTCCGAGGTAATGATTAATAGGGATAACTGGGGGCATTCGTATTGCGACGTTAGAGGTGAAATTCTTGGATCGTCGCAAGACGAACATCAGCGAAAGCATTTGCCAAAGGTGTTTTCATCAATCAAGAACGAAAGTTAGAGGTTCGAAGGCGATTAGATACCGCCCTAGTTCTAACCGTAAATATGTCATCTAGCGATCCGCCGACGTTACTACAATGGCTCGGCGGGCAGCTTCCGGGAAACCAAAGATTTTGGACTCCGGGGGGAGTATGGTTGCAAAGCTGAAACTTAAAGGAATTGACGGAAGGGCACCACCAGGAGTGGAGCCTGCGGCTTAATTTGACTCAACACGGGAAATCTCACCAGGCCCGGACACCGGAAGGATTGACAGATTAACAGCTCTTTCTTGATTCGGTGGGTGGTGGTGCATGGCCGTTCTTAGTTGGTGGAGCGATTTGTCTGGTTAATTCCGGTAACGAACGAGACTCTAGCCTGCTAAATAGGCGTCGTCATTTAGGTGCGCGCGGCCGTTCGCGGTCGTGCAACTCACTGGCGGCGTATTAAAATTCTTCTTAGAGGGACCGGCGGTTTCGAGCCGCACGAGATTGAGCAATAACAGGTCTGTGATGCCCTTAGATGTCCTGGGCCGCACGCGCGCTACACTGAAGGAATCAGCATGTTCTCCTTGGCCTAGAGGCCCGGGCAACCCGTTGAAACTCCTTCGTGCTGGGGATTGGGGTTTGCAATTATCCCCCATAAACGAGGAATTCCTAGTAAGCGCGAGTCATAAGCTCGCGTTGATTAAGTCCCTGCCCTTTGTACATACCGCCCGTCGCTACTACCGATTGAATGATTTAGTGAGGTCTTCGGACCGACACGCGGTGGCCTCGCGGCCGTCGGCGTTGCTGGGAAGTTGACCAAACTTGATCATTTAGAGGAAGTAAAAGTCGTAACAAGGTTTCCGTAGGGGAACCTGCGGAAGGATCATTAACGTGTTCGCTGCGCGCCTCACACGCACGCACGCTCATGCGACATAGTCCGACACACGTTCATGTTTTGACGCCGCGTGCGCTCGGGAACAGACGCCGCCGTTGCGGGTTCGCAGAACGCTGCGACGCTTCGCTCGACGGACGGGGCATGAAACCGCGCCCGGTCCGTCGCGACGCGTTCGCGGTCACGCGGCGCCTCAACCGCACCCGGCGGCGTCTCGAGCGCGCTTTGCGATTCGAAATATTGTCATTATAGCGGTGCATTTTTTTTCCTTTTTTCTCGGAATCTTTTATTCTTTTTTTTTTTTTTTTAATAAACTATTACCCTGGACGGTGGATCACTTGGCTCGCGGGTCGATGAAGAACGCAGTTAACTGCGCGTCATAGTGTGAACTGCAGGACACATTTGAACATCGACAATTCGAACGCACATTGCGGTCCGTGGAGACACATCCAGGACCACTCCTGTCTGAGGGCCGGCTGCATAAACAGACTGTATTCATACCGTCTGCTGTCACATTGCTTCTTGCCGAGCTGATGACGGTTCGCTCTACACGCGCGTCCGTTCAAACATTCGACTTTGTCATAATCGCTCGAGTACGACTCGCGTGCGGCGCACTCGATACAGACACTGTGATTACATAAACGTTATGGTGGTTGTAAAAGCGTCGCTGCGCGACATTCGTGCGCGTTTGATTGCGGGCCGCAACAGCGGCCGCAGTAGGCGGACTCGACGTCCGTAGAGCGCGTCGACGCCGTCGCCGCCGCCTCGCGCGCCTGCGTCGTCGTCGTAGCGCTGACCGGATATCGTGTCTGCCTCCAATTTTTATCGTTGGCCTCAGATCAGGGAGGATCACCCGCCGAATTTAAGCATATTAGTAAGCGGAGGAAAAGAAACTAACCAGGATTTCCTTAGTAGCGGCGAGCGAACAGGAACATGCCCAGCACTGAATCCCGCGGTCGTGACTGGTCGCGGGAGTTGTGGTGTTCGGGAGGTTCCGCTTTCTCGTCGTCGCGACTCCTGTCCAAGTTCGTCTTGAACGGGGCCGTTTTCCCGTAGAGGGTGCCAGGCCCGTAGCGACGGAGGGCGGCGACGAGAGGGACTCTCCTCAGAGTCGGGTTGCTTGAGAGTGCAGCCCTAAGCGGGTGGTAAACTCCATCTAAGGCTAAATATTACCGCGAGACCGATAGCGAACAAGTACCGTGAGGGAAAGTTGAAAAGAACTTTGAAGAGA
>CAVNVB010000211.1:0-13107 GCA_963691665.1 Clepsis dumicolana
AAGCAGACAGACGGGAGGCATATTTGGCTTATCTATGCACTACAATTTTTCTGCCACTTTTTGAGGAGGACGAGGAACACACACGTACAGCACGCGTCTGCGCTCATGTCAAAATTTGTTACGTTCCTAGCAAACTCAGACTAAAACAAAACTGTCACACAAATGCCAAAAAATACGCACACAATCAACAGACCCTGATCATTTTGGTCAGACTGAATGTTAGGGTTTTGGCAGAGGGGAAATCGCGCGTTAACATCTCCATTCCTTCCCTGCTCTAAGGGATATACCGATTTGACCGCGTTTTTTTTTCAATCAAAAGCTAGTATAATCGAAAGGGTTTTAATCTAAGTTTCAAATTGAAGTTTAAAATAAAAACAACCAAACCGACCGAATGGCTGAATAGCCTATTGGTTAGAGACCCTGACTATGAAGCTTGGGGTCCCGGGTTCGGGCAGATGTTTGTATAACGAATAGTATTGTAAGTATTTATTTATCTATATGTATAAGTATGTATTTATCCGTTGTTTAGTACTCAAAGTACAGACTTTGCTTAGTTTGGGACCAGATCAATAATTGACCTGGTCCCAATTATTGGTGTCATTTTTCCCATGATTATTTACAATACAGTACAATACAATACAAATATTCTTTATTGAAAACCACAAAACAGTACAAGGAGATTACAGAAAACAGGTATGGTAGACAATAGCCGGTCTTATCGCTTAAAAGCGATCTCTTACAGACAACCAAAATACAGAAACCAAGATGAAGAGGCTAATTTAGGTGGCAGAAATGAACAGAAAGGAGAAACTTAAAATTAACAACAATTAAAATTAAATTAGTAACTACAGAAATATACTACATAAATAAATATAAACATATACATATACAATACATACACTACTTATACAAAACATGAGTAAAAATGTCAAAAAAGCCACTTTTGTATTTATTTATTTATTTATAAACGCCGTGGGTTTTTCAACTTTTCTAAGGCCGACTGGCATCAACCGGGGTTAACGTAACGACAGACGACACAAATACGTTAATTTAACTCCAGGTTAGTAACTAACCCACTTACGATAGTTGCGTTTCAGTTGTCCGTGTGCGGGCCGCCCGCCCGCAAGTGACTCGAGCAGCTCTTACGATAATTGTAAAAGTTAGAGCAATGGGAGAACGTGCGCCATTTGCAACTGTTGTCATATTGCCACTTATTAATATCTCGGGATTGTTGGCGTTCCCGGTGCTTTTTTTACTAGATTTTGCCAGCAGCTTTTGCATTTTTAATGTAACCAACTTGGAAAAGTTGAAAAACCCCCGACATTCTCATTTCTAAGCTCAATTGTGCGAGGTCCGTCCGGATCGCTACAATCTTACTCGCTAATCAATAATAATCAGTTAAATCAGTAATCAATAATCACTGCCCAAGAAGGATCATGTTTTTCGAGCGTATGTATGTGTCTAATTATTTGACACGCTCTACAGCCTAAACCGTTTGCCGTATTTCAACGTATTGGATTCGTCTCAGTTGTGGGATTGATAGACATAGATAGACATAGACCCTATGTCTATTGTTTCCCAGAATTGCAGTCGGGTTATCTGTTTTTAATTTTAAGTCGGTAATAAACTGGATTCAAAAACCAGTAGATAAGAACAACAACGCATTTTACGTCGCATCATCTATTACATAACCAAAACGGGATAAAATAAACGAGTCAGAGCGATATGGCGCTCTACAACACCATTATGACACGTTTCTCCCAACAACTCATTATTTATCTGTATTTTTAAAGCAATTCGATTCTTTGATCTTGGGAATCGCGAAAAACTTGAGAAAATATGATATTGGGTGTGTAAGTTTTGCATATAAAGCAAAATAAAATGGCAAGTTCGAATTTCGAGCCAAAAGTGAGCGATATATTATCTATGCCAGTGCTGCTGTTCAGGGAAAAATAAATCAATTCATTATCTAGCATTGGAGTCTATGGAAATTTAAAATACGCGTCCAATGTTTTTTTTCGATAATCTGCCGGTCTAATTAGAAATATTACTTTTTTACCCAGAGGACACATTCCTATTGCTATAGAGATTCCTTACGTTAATATATATCGTACCTGCATAATATAATATTCCACGCGGGCGGAGCCGCGGGCACTCTCTAGTATGAAATAAAACTTCAAAATAAATTTCATAAGTCATAAGCGAGCTGCGAAACTTATGTTCAATATAGTACCTATCACGCTCTTAACAACATTCGACTCGAAACTTTGCGGTTTTACCATTTCCGTAACGATTTCTTTTGAATGTAATTAAACTTCGTAAGTGAATTCTGTTCGGTTTCGATAGAAGTCTATTTCAAGCCGATCCCTGTCACGAATTTGCATACACGTGCGGATATTTCGGAACCTTTTGTATGCTTAAAAAAACCTATTTTTAGATATCCTTTTGTAATTGATTAGATTAGACGTTCGTTACTTTGCGGAGGTACATACATTTTGGCCCATATAAGCTGTGTGTTCTTAACGTGCCAATAAAAACGAATGGGTAATTGTCTTAATAATGGAAATAGGATATAAAATGCGCAGAGCGAACGATATTAGTATGAACAAGGACCATAAAACCAAGAGGACTGCCAGTGTCTATACGATGGCGCGTTCCTTTGAAATAATAAGCCTGCTGTAGCTAGTTTTACTACGGAGGGGTCTCTGTACCATTCATTTGGTATAACATTAAGACATCTGGCTAACACAATAGCGACAGAGGTCTAAGTGTCATACAAAACTAATGGTACAGAGACCTCTCTATAGTGAAACTAGCTACAGCAGGCTCATTATTTAACAGGAACGCGACATTGTATAGCCATTGGCAGTCCTCTTGGTTTTATCGTGCTTGGTATGAAGCACTCGCTCGCAAATCGCTAGTGCGATAAGGATGGACGATTGGACGCGGGTGAGCAAATTAATTATTTTTTAGTTTATACCTCTTTCAGATAGATTATTCTGAGTTTGTCTACAGCAAGATGAGACGAACATACTTGATGAGTTCTTTTGTAATTTTTATTTCAATTTCTTACTGTGGATTTGATTTCAACACTTTGTTCGAATTACATCAAAACTGGCAGGATCTATGAAAACTGTTGGCGACTGGCTGCGGTGTGACCTTTTCATCGTTTTATTTATCTTTTTAGTATGCTTTTTTACGACTTGTACCAGCGTAAATAAGTTTATAAGGGAATTAAAATGAGCTGCGACAACTTTGACTTGTAAATCTTATAATAATTAAGGAAAAGTACAAGTAAATCAATTTGGTAAAATGCGTGTGATCGCTCTGGCGGTCGATGGTGAATGTGTGGGCTCGGCGCTTGTCGGCGCGGGGCAGCCTCCTTCCCCGCGGCCGCCTGATGACGTAGATGCTTGCGCGGGCGCAAACACGACTTATGTCAGTTGTGTTTCTGTCGCTTGATCTGTTGGTCTTAAACTAAAATTGTGTCCTAGTCATATTAAATTTATATCATTTAAACCCGTGTTTCCATCAATACTTATATAGTCTTCTTATACAGTCCACCACTAGCTATCAAAAACGTACTGCGAATGCCCACGCAAAAGTTTTATACGGACTCCATGTTGACCAAGGGCGTCGAGACGCTCAGTTTGAGAACCCCTGCTCTATGAGAAACTGTTGATATAACTCTGTATGAAAACATGTTATGACTCAGCATATATTTATCTACACACATATCGCAAGGCCTCTATTATGCGTTCAGAAACCGCAGGTAATGACCTGGTGGTCTGGTGTGGTGGTGGTGGTGGTGGGGGTGGTTGCTCTGGTGATCTGGTGGTGGTTGGTTGTGGTGGTACGACAGTCAGTTGTTGTCTATGATTTAAAAAAAAAGCCAAATTCATGACACTAGTATATATGCCTTCGGCTTCTGAACCCATCTTAGAGTACTTATAAATTATATATTATAAGTTATAATATGTGTGTAGATAAAGTAATATATGCAACTCTACATACTCGTAATTAGGCCTTAAAACACTCGTTCGATCCTATTACGAAATTCGGTTCGCCTCGTTTCATAAAAGCGCAATAAGTGCAGAAATGCTGGTTTTCCGTGGAGCCCATGTTTAAAATTAATAATTATATAATATAATAATAATAATATTTTCTACGGCATAAGGGATGTCATTGTCGCTTAGTACCTAATGTCCGATTTACCGACCTACAAAAAGTGATCAGATTGTGTCCTACACGATACGAGGCACATTAACCTTTTATTTGCTCGATAAGGCCTACTTCCGGGTGAGCAGGGCGTAAATATTTTACGAGCATCGTTACGTTACGTTTACGGTGATTGGCTATCGGAATGTCAATATTTTTCAGCCCTAGGGATTAAAGCGAGTCAAAAGTTTTTTTGTCCTGTTATTTTACGAGTATCGGCATTTATTTAAACAATAAAAGCAATTTACAATGACATTAAATCCAAGCTAAAATTGATTAAACTAAAACTTAAATCTAAATAAGGCCCCCGTGGCATGGCGCCCAAAAGGCTGGCAGCGTTGCCTCGCTGAATAGCGATGCTGATTCTTTGAGAGAGAAAACTGCCAGCCCTTTGGACACAAGTTGCATCGACCAAGCGCTCTTGCAACTCTGAAATAAAAAAACGCTCTTTTTCTTTCGGCAGTTATGTAATTAAGCTTGTAAGCGCTGGGACCCCACGGACTCAAATCCGACAGCAACAAAATTGTAGTTCGGACCGAGAGTCTTGTATTTAGAATTTTTAAAATTTTCAACCACCAGCTTTTTGTACGGTCCCCGGGAGATGTGAAGGTGCTACTGTATCGACACAAATCGGCATTAGCTTCAAGTACGATGTTATCATTCTGCTTAATCAAGTATACTGGTTGTTCTAATGCTGCAGCTGAGCAGCAGTGCTCGTTTCCGTGGCGAGGAGAGAAAGACTGACAGCGTCTCCAACAGCACGTATTGGCAGCGAACTATTCCCCTAGTGTTTAACACGTTTAAGCGAACACGAACGAGACGTATTTTTACCTGACCTTCGAAGGAGGGTTATGTTTTTTGGTTGTCGATTACACTAGGCGCTTAGGATTTGGGTTGATGACTTCCTATTGACATCTTTTGATGTCATCTAATCTCTTGACTGAGTTTTTGTAGTGGGAGACCCATACCGTAGAACTATTTGCTGCCATACGAATGGGAAGTACCACCCTCTCGCATAAAATCGGCGTGAAGCAACAGCCACCCCTGTTGCGTTCCGTTTGGCCAGTGAGAGAGGCGGAGGCCCGATCCCTTCCCCCCCTTTTCCACCTTAAAGACCAGCAACGCATACCATCAGGTGACCCGCCTGAGGTGATATTTTGCTTCTCTCTTTCAATGAAAAAAAAACTTTTTCTTTGACCCAAGAACTAGGCGAGTCGGTCAGGTACTAAGAATTGTTAGGAATGAATTCCCGCCGCGGACCGAAAGGAACTAAATCCTTTCGCACGATTTGAATTGGTCTTCGCTCCTTTAGTTCAGTAGGTAGAGGAGTGGAGTGGATGAATCGCTTGAGCGGAACGGAGCGAGTGAGAGTGACCGAAACGAGGAGCGAGATAAATAGCGCTCTTTCAATGTGTCTCTAGAGCAAGTGGGAGCGAGATGAACAACTATCAAAGTCGAAGCTTTGATACTAGATTTAAAGAGCATGTCTCGTCATATAGGCATGATCATCCAGAGAAATCAAACTTTGCCAAGCATTTATTAGAAACGAATCATTCGTTGTTAGACTCAGATACGTACGAAATTTTACATTATTGTGATAAGGGTTTGCGGCTATCGGTTTTAGAACAATTGGAAATAATTAGGTACAACAACATGGGGTCTATTATTAATGAACAAGTTAATTTGGTTTCTTCGCCTTTGTTACGACTTGGTTCTAATTTTAATAATGTGTCATAGTAATAATGAGAACATGACTTCTCTTTTTACCGTACTCGGTTAAAAATAACGGGGTACCTGGCGTAAATTAAAAATAAAATAAAAAGGGTAGTTTGGAATTCATTTCTTAAAAAAGGGTAGTTTAGGACTTACATAAAAGGGTAGTTTGGAATTTATAAAATATTAGTGGGTACGTTGGTTTTGTCATTAACTAAGTTTTTTTTTTCTTCTGTGCATTATGGCCCTGCCGCGAGGCACTTTGCTAAACTAAGTTGAGTACATGGTTTACATATGTCAGTAGTGGAAGTGGTGGCATGTTGAGCGGTTGTTGTTGTGCTTCGTAAATGGCCTCGTGGAGAGTGCCGAAACGCGTCAGCGTTTAGTATAGTGGTGGTGGTGATAGTTGGGTCTGTGTGGCATGTGTTGATTCGTGTAGCAGTGGAGGTGGAGGTGTTGCATGGAAACATACATTTGCCGCACAGATATAACTATTTGTCATTAGTGGTCGCGGGTGAGCAAAGTAATTGTTTTTTAGTTCATAACTATCATTCCGTTCCGTGTCCTTCACAGATCAAAAAAGTTTCAACTCGTTCACTGAACTACTGAACTAAAGGAACTAAAAGTCCGAAGTAGTTCCTTTCACCGATTGAACGAGATCGGAGCGCTCCCTTTAAAGACCGAGTAGGCACAACTCTACCAAGAAACGCCATTGACAGCAGAAGTGTTTCTAAACCCCGATCCTATTCCAAATGCTCACAAACCGCATCCAATATGATACCATGTTCCAAATTCTAATGGCCCTCGAAACACGTTTCCCTCGCATCGCAATTAAGCGGGAAGGTATATCGTCACCACACCGAATATTAGATCAAATGGCCAATGATGCCCGCTCGTGAAATACCCAATTTGTCAAAGGCGTCATAAAAAAAATATAATTTGTGCGTAAAGCCGGCGGGCGGTGTGTCGGAGTGTGCCACACGATGAGAAGCGATGGAAAGAAGTATAATATTGTATAGTGTCATTCTATGGAACTTACTAACTATGCTATCAGATATGCTAGCTTTTTGATATCTTCGAAACCGTTTCATATTAAAAAAAATAGATTATTTATTAATTACTAGATCGCTAGAGATCGGGACGCGTGGAGGACATGGGGGAAGGCTTTTGCCCAACAGTGGGACACTTCATCAGACTTACAATAATAATAATAATAATAATTACCAGAGAGCACCCGCGGCTCCGCCCGCGTGGAATATTGTACAAACGTAAAAAATCTCTATAGCTATGTGTCCTCTGGGATAAAAAAGTAATATTTCTAATTAGTCCGTCGAAAAAAAAGTATTGGACACTTTTTGCTTCTTACGATATCAATAAAAATTTACATAGATAAAACTAAAAAAATCCGTAGAATGCAAAGCATGATTTATCCCTGAACACAACACTGGCACAGATAATAGATCGCTTGCTTTTGGCTCGAAATTCGAACTTGCGATTTTATTTTGCTTAAAACACAAAATTTACACATCCAGTATCATATTTTCTCAAGTTTTTTGCGATTCCCAAGATCAAAGCATCGAATTGCTTTAAATATCCAGAGAAATAATGCGTTGCTTGGGAGAAACGTGTCAAAATGGTGTTGTAGAGCGCCATCTCGCTCTGTCTCGTTATTTTTATCCCGTTCTGGTTTTTCCCTTTTACATATTGGATTATTACACACATATGACACACATAAGTCGCACCATAACATAAATTCGTGTGGCAACACCTATAACCCAGCTGTTTGGGGCTGGTCGCTGTCATCGCGACGCCCTGCTGCGCACGCGCAACTTATAACCGCCATTTCACTAATATTCCATATAAATTTAAACGTTAGCAAAGAATACGTTGAATAGAGATGTGGCATTACTGTCTTGACAGCTCAGGAATGCCATTTGGCCACCGAGTTTATCTATTCGCGGAAACTATTAAGGATTGAAATGTTATGATTGAATTAGGAATTAGATCGATATTTTTATAATCGAATTACTGTTATTCTAAGTAACGTTTTTAAGTTACTTTATTTTTTGTACAATCTGTATATATTCAAGGCTAGAGTGAGGGCTGTTACGGAACCATCAGTGAGGTACACCTTTGGTCTCATCTGCACTTTCCGTCAGGTGGGCTCCGGGTCAATTTGCTTTTCAGTTTTATGCAAAAAAAGAAGTAATTGCGAAAAAAAAATTCAGTAAAAGTTTGCCGTCCGACGAGGTGTTTTTACTAACAGAGATTTTAATTGAGATTTAAATACTGATGTTTATCTCAATTCAACAATTTTTCCGAGAAATTGATAATACTTTTTGCGGCAAACTATTTCCATTGAGCTCCTATAGTCAAGAACATCTAATGACAAGTGATTACTGCCACTTTTGCACACAGCTACCCAAGATAGATTGCAGATACATTGCCATCCCAAGATAATGAGCGGTATATCTTTCAGCAAATGATTTTCTAAGTCTCTGTGAAATTAAAAAAAAAAAACAACTCAACCAACATTGTAAGAGTACTAGAGTGTAGTAAATAACCTAACCAACTTAAAATTAAAAACAGAAAACCCGACTGCAATTCCGGGAAACAATATACCCTACGTCACTCCCACATCATCATTATCAACATGTCAGCCGAAAGACGTCCACTGCTGGACATAGGCCTCCCACCAAGGCTCTCCACTCAGACCGCTCTTGACTTTCCTCATCTACCGCATCCCGCGATCTTTACTAGGTCGTCGCTCCATCTTGTTGGAGGCCTACCGACCGCTCGTCTCCCGGTCCGTGGACGCCATTCGAGAACCTTCTGACCCCATCGGCCATCAGTTCTGCGAGTTGCCACTCCAACAATTGAGACGAATCTAAAGACACTTCACATTTTTGAAATTACAAGCGTGCCAAAAAGTAGACATACATACGCTAGAAAAACATAACCAATGCCATTGTATCTCACTGTTTGTTTTTGCAGGTATTTATTTCTGTATTTTCTGTACAATAAAGCGTCTAGATACTTACTTATTTTACTTATAACCCTCCTTCGGCAGTCCGGTAGACTAGACTTGCTAACGGATTAACGGTTTAATGTGTGACAATAACTCTGTGCCAGCAACTCACGACGGCATACCCAAATGAGACATCCGTAGTTCTAAAACATTACGAAGCTCGCTTCGATCGATAAAAAGTTACCGGCTCATTACCAAAGTACCGCCTGCGAAAATTAACATCTGTCCCTAATTACTCTTTGCCGAATCGAGTCGTATCTCGATTTGTTTAATCGATTCGTAGGTAATCGTGAATCGTCGGGAGCCGAATGAAACGAATGAATAATGCGATATCGCTGACCCAGTTTGTCTGTTTGAATAGGCTTGTTAGCTAATGGACTGGAGGCTTTATAATTTTAATTTAAATGTAAGGTTGTGACAAAATGCTTTAACAATTTATTATGCTTATAAGCTGCGTCGGTGACAATCAAACAAGTCGACATCCACCTACAGCTAGTATTTGGGAATAACAAAATAAAAGGCACTGATTTCGATCAAAACTAAATTGTAATGAAAAGTCATACAAAAAACCATAGATAGCATACAAAAAAAATATGGAAGTCTAAATAGGTCCAAAATGTAAAAAGTTGTGCAATCTTGCACAGCTGGGTAATTTAAAAGCCTCTCCATTTTCGCACCACCTTACTTCTCTTTTTTCTCTCTCTCTCTCTCTCTTCATTTCTCTTTTCACTACACTTCTCTTTTCTCTCTTCTTAATCGTTCCCCCATTGCTGAGGATCGTGACTATTCCTCGCTATTCCTGGCTACGGTAGCGGTCATGGTGAAGAAAAAATAGATCAGTGATTCTTGTAGATTTCATTTCGTAGATTCCGATTATGCTTAAACTTATCTTAAATTATCAAAATAAAAAAAAACCGACACATAAAAACCTATAAAAAGTAAACAAACAAACTTCTGGGCCAGTAGGCTGAGCACGAAGTTTTCGAATCCTGGGTAATTACGTTATTGTATCGAAATCGAGAAACCTCATACTAGACTTTAGCTCCAATTACGCTCTCGGGCGGGCGCTGTTCCAAACGTCATAAAAAAATCTCGATTACGCTACGCAAGTTTCGAATATTCGTACTCGGGCCTCTGGTCCTTTAATTAGGAATTGTTACTTTTGCGCAGTCGGGTGCCCTCTTTTTGTATTTGTAGGCCCTCCGTAGGACGACAGAATAGTCAGAGCGACGACCTGGGTCGTCGTCGCTCCGACTATACTGTCGTCCTACTGGGTCGTGTTTTATAAAGCTACAAGTTGTAATTTACAAGCGGAAGTCTCTAACAAAAGGTGAATGAGACTTCCACTAGTAAATTGTAACTTGTAGCTTTATAAAACACGGTACTGGTAAAGATCGCGGGACCGCGGTGGACGCGGAAAGCACACGACCGGTCTGAGTGGAGAGCCGCGGGAGGCCGCCGTCCAGCAGTGGACGTCAATCGGCTGACATGATGATTATAGATGCAGTTTTCTTCTGTCCGTTCTCTTCAATGCTAGTTCTTCCTTCTTCTGATACGACACAACATCCATCTTCTTTCTTATTTGATCTAAGTACTCTATCCTTGGCCTTCCCGTTCCTCTCTTTCCGTCTATTATTTTTAGTATCAGATCGTCGTGTCATATCAAATGTCCCACCACTCTCCCTCTCCTAATCTCCATCATATTCAGAATATTTTATTCATTACCCGACTGAAAGCAGTCATTTACCTGTAGGTAGTTACCTATTTTAGAACCGTAATTGAGGATGATGTAACGAAACATTCTTAGAAAAAAAACAGGTAATAGTTTTGACCTGTTCTTTCTTGACATCAAAACCAGTTACTTAATCAAATAAATCACGTTTTATCTAAAAAAAAGAACAAAATTAAATCAAACTCAAATCAAATCAGTAATTCTTATGCAAAAACGTGAACTTAATGAAAATTATAGTCAATCAGTTTTAACCACTTAATAATTCTCGAAACTAATTAATACGTCTTCGTTCTCATACATATGTATGGATGTATGATGTATGGGATGAAATATGACACTGGAGTGAGAAGAAATTCTTAGCTTAATGGCCTCTTTGATTTGATAGATGGAGCGCCACCTTAAGGTTTCGTATTTATGTCTCTCTGTTAAAGGTATTGGTGATGATTTAGAATTTAATAAGTTGTTGTGAAGGTGCAATAAAATTAACATAGGTACCTCTGTCATTGAAATATGATAAGGGATTATTCGAGGTAATTTTCTGTGTCAAATACTTAAAATTGGGCGTTAGAGAAGTAATAACAACAAGTGACTGGCTGCTACGATACCAGAGGGTCGAGCACGACTTTACGAATGCTGCGTAACGTTACGGTTGTCGTATCGAGATCGAGAAACCTCATACTAAATTTTAGTTCCAAATACGCTGACGGGCGGGCGCTGTTCCAAACGTCATACAAACTCGACAACGTTTACTATTCGATTTTACGTGACGCAGCATTCGTACAGTCGTGCTCGAGCCTCAGTGGCTGTTTAGTAGTTACGGTATTAATGTCGGCTTGAATGTTACTAAATAGTAAGTAAGTATTTGGCGATGTGCGTGTTCCGGTATATTTACTTGTACAGTCAGCGTCATATATATGGTGACATCCAAAGTTTACATAGCGACATGAATCTGACAAGACGTCAAATGAGAACGTCATCGTATTTAATGCAATTTTAAATATTTTTACTCGGCAATTTTAATAAATAATCGTTGCTTATTGTTATATAAATCCTAATTAAGCTGTGAAAACGTTATCCCACCGAAAAGTGCTGTATTGAAGTCAACATTTATCAGTGCAAAAGTGACAACCGTCAACGGATCAACGACTGTAATTTGAACAAAATACGCCGACTGATGCAGTTTTAATAACCTGGGGAGTATTGTTATTGATTTCATTATTATCATTATAATACTGTCGATGTACCTTCCGTAGTTTTTACATTCTAAACACTACTACAAAATTAGCACGTACGGTTAAATTCAAATAAGTCATTGACATTGACCCAATCAGCTGTTTGCGCCGGGTATTTCTGTCTTCATATTTTATCCTTATTTATTGTTTATTTTATTAGTTTTCATACATTCGAGTGTTCCTTCCATTTCTTTAACTTATTCTCTTGTAACTAAATATAATATTCCATTGCCTTACTTTTTCTACTTTTCTTATTGGTTTTTATTTTTTATTATTTCCTGACTGCTGACTTCTTTGCTTCCTATGCCGGGTATTCAGCTGCGTTGTGGTTAGTTTCAGATCACTATAATTCTTGAAAACACTTCAGTGACACAGTGAAGAACAATAATTTCAAATATTGACTTCAACCGGTGGCAGAGCCAGAGAGAATTATGGCAAACGTACTAACCCGCAAGGCCACAGCGCGCCAACAGGAAATCAAGCTTAAAGCAACGCTTCAGGAACTAAAACATTATAAAAATGTATGCACACAACTAGAAAAAGAAAGGGAAGACAGCGAGGTGGAGGTGACCAAGGTCGTGGATAAAAACACAGGTCTGAAGAACCAGTTGGCTGAGCTGGACATACAATACCAAGATACCTTTGAGCAGCTGGTTCAACTGCAGGCTAGAGTGGATTCATTTGAAGACTGTTCAGCCCATTACGAACAAGCATTGCAGCGCATTCATAGCTTAGAATGTGAACTAAATCAAGCGCACAGAGATATCGGTATCCTCCAAGCTGAGTGTGAACGTCATCAGGCTGCTGACACGGACAGTCTTTATGAAGAACTGATGGGCAAAAGCTTGTACGAAGACATGCTAGACAGTCCTGGCAGCGGTTCTCCTGCATCACCCCATTCTCAGTCTGTCATTTCTACAATTGATCTGACAAAAGATGACTCAAACACGTCTTGTTATTTCGTAAGTAACAAAAGTCTTAAAAAATACATTAAAATTAAGAAATTCATTAGACGCACAGAAAAAATAATAAAATCAAAACATAGTTTACAAAAAAATATGAACTTAATTAAGGAACGTACTCTCTTGATTAGTAAACTTAAGTCAACACAAAATAAATTAAAAACAAGAGACTCTTTATATAACAGCATGTCACAGAGCTTACAAGCTAAAATCAGTAGGTTA
>CAVNVB010000212.1:0-42093 GCA_963691665.1 Clepsis dumicolana
GTACATGATATCATTTTGCGCACGCTCAGCAAGTTTCCTTTTAGTTGCCTTGTAACAGCATGGGCGCGAGTTCACGACAGCCTTTCTTAGTGTGCGCACACATTTTACTTATTATAATTAAATTGTGATTATAATAAACAATTAATATTCTGCATCAAGTTTTTATTATCTCAACAAGAGCAAGACATCAACAAGTATCAAGAACTCATACATAAAAGTGGTCCTTCGAACCGTGAATTGGTGTTTTTTATGGTTTCCTTGAATGATAGCGAATCGGTCCGTCGGCTTCCCACAAGCGGGTCTCACCGGTCGGATTGAGAAGGCGCATATATCATTCGAGGATATACATACTAAGCAACCAGTAAGCCAAGGAAAGCAAGTCCTATCAAAGGTTTAACAAGCTATCAAGATAACAAGCTATCAAGTGAAAGGAATTACTGTCGGAACACGAAAATATTTCTATCAAGATAATAAGTCAAATATTATAACGAATAATATATAAATAAAGTACGTACGAAAATCAAGAAACAAGACAAATCAACAAGAATTAACAGCACTCGACATGGAGCCTGTGTTAGAAAATCAAAAACTGTTAATAAACACAATACAGCAGCTGCGGACCAATTTCAAGAAAGATGGTCCCGAACGCAAGACGGCCGACAATGTGAAGCGGCGTATAGAAACATTAGATTCGCATTGGAACGAATTTCAAAGTAATCATAATATTTTGACAAAAAATCTTCCCTTAGAGCATGATTACATCAAGGGAGCATATTATCAAGAAACAAAAAACATTTACTTCGAGACACGGGAACTGATGAATAAAGCAATTTTAATAAAACCAGCCACGCCCTTGATTATACAGAAGCCAGCAGGGGCCGCGGGGGGCTCTCCAGTTAGCTCACCATCCGGAACAAGAATGGAGACCAATATTTGGGATCATCAGAAACAACCTATATCTAGGGGTATAAACAGCAAGCTAGACGACATGATAAAAAAGCAAATGAGTAATTTCAAGGCTTTTGCTCGAACCGTAGGGAGTATTCAGGTGGATGATATACACGAGAAGTGGGAGTTTGAAGATACTTTAAATTCCATAAAGGCTCGCTGGAACGCGATAGACACCGCGCACTGGGAAATAGACAGTGAACTAGATGGAACCAACCAAGAGTATGAACGATTATTTAGTGAACAAGAACAGCGATATAATGACATAAAACGGGCCATAAATAGCAAGTTATGGTCTGTTTCTCATCGAGAAAAATCCACACCTCAGTTAGATATACCAATATTTTCTGGAAACTACCAACAGTGGGTGTCCTTTAAGGATCTCTTCTGTGAAGCGGTGCACAATAATCCTTCGCTGTCAAGCGCGCAAAAAATGCAGTTCCTCAAGGGCAAGTTGAAGGGTGAGGCAGAGCGCTTAATTCAGCACTTACAAATTAGTTCTGAAAATTACCTAGCAAGTTGGGAAATTCTGAACCATCGCTATCATAATCAGAAATTAATTTTTACGTCACACATGAACACCTTGATGAACATTCCGGTGATGCAGCATAGCTCGGCAGTGCAAATCAAACGACTACATGATGTAATCAAAGAATGTTTAAACGCTATCAAGAACCTAGGCGTCCAGATAGACACATGGGATCCTATACTCATACACATCTTGAATCAAAAATTAGACGCAGATACACACAAAGATTACATGGAGTCGTTGCAGCGCCCAAGAGATTTACCAGAGATGAGCGACTTTTTGTTATTTCTGGAAAATAAGTTCACCGCTATGGAATCTTTACGCCGCAAACAAGAAACTGGTCAAAAATCTACCATGAGCGTCCCTACAAATTCAACAAAACCAGAAAAATATAATTTTAGACCTTATCACTCGAGCAACAAGGCTATTTCTCAAGCAAGCCAATATGGGAGAAATATTAAATTAAATTGCGCAATATGCAACAGTAATGAACATAGAATTTATTACTGCGGAAGATTCCTGGAAATGGCACCGTCAGTAAAACGACAAACAATTGCGAAACTTAACTTTTGCAATAACTGCTTGTTCAGTCACAATGGCAAGCCATGCACATCAAATAACCGATGCCGCGAATGTAACGGGAATCATAACACAATTTTACATGACGCTTTCGCACGGCATAGCAACATGACACCCGGTCTCGCGCTATACAAGATGCCGCCGACCGCTAGTACGGAGAAAACGAATTTACACGTGGCGCAACCAGATGAAATACAAGAATCATTACTCGCGACTGCCCTAATCCAAGTATGGGGAGCTGATGGAGTACCTAGAATAATGCGCGCCATCATTGATCAAGGGTCGCAAATCTCCCTTGTTACCGAGCACGCGGCGCAAATATTAGGCCTTCCCCGTCAAAAATGCAATGGAGTAATTACTGGGGTTGGGACCAAGGACACCACCTGTAAAGCAAAATTAAGTATTAGCTGCAGTTCATTGTCTGAAGAATACTCGTTAACGGTTGAAGCATTTATTATGAATAGTTTAACGAGAAGCTTACCGCACACGACTTTCAGAAAACCTAACTGGGATTATCTACACAAGATCAAGTTGGCTGACCCTGACTTCAATATCAGCCGTCCTATAGATATCCTGTTGGGCGTGGATATTTATTCACGCATAATTTTAGAGGGTCTGTGCAGAACAAATAATTTGACGCCAATCGCGCAACAAACGCGACTTGGTTGGATCCTGTGCGGCAAGACACAAACTCAAGGCGCATATCAATGCAACATCGTTCTAAACAACATGGAAGATATACAACGATTTTGGCACATCGAAGATATCGCTGAAAACGAAGGTCACGCTGCCGAAGACAACCAATGCATCCAGTTTTACAAGTCAACCACTACAAGAAGGGAGGACGGAAAATACGAAGTCAGGCTACCATTAAAGCTCAGCATGATACAAGATTTAGGCGAATCAAAACACAAGGCCATCGCTCAATTTATGCAACTAGAAAGAAAGTTCAATAAAAACATCAATATCGCTCGAGAATACAAGGCATTTATCGAAGAATATAGAAGATTGGGACACATGACACCGGCAGAACGAAATTTGGAACGAGAATACTTTATGCCACATCACTGCGTCATACGTAACGATTCTTTAACAACTATGTTAAGAGTTGTTTACAATGCTTCAGAACGTGCAACAAATGGGACCAGTCTCAATGACTGCATGTACTCAGGGCCAAATCTACAACAAGACTTGCTGGAACTTATTTTGAAGTGGAGGCAACACCCTGTGGCCTTTACTGCCGATATTGAAAAAATGTTCCGGCAAATATGGGTCCACCCAGAGGATCAATGTTTACAAAAAATAATATGGCGCGACACACCGCGCGATTTACTACAACAATATCAGCTTACAACTGTGACGTACGGCACCAAGGCCGCGCCGTTTCTAGCCATGATGACGCTCCGTCAGCTGGCTGAAGATGAAGGTAATAGTTACCCTGAGGCAGCACAAGTGCTAAGAAACTGCTTCTACATGGATGACCTCATTCATGGAGCACAAGATGTCAAATCCGCACATCAATTGAAACAAGATTTAATAAAACTATTACAACTGGGCGGATTTAATCTCAGAAAATGGAACTCTAATTATCAAGAATTATTAGAGGAATCACATGATAAAGAGAATCAAGGAAATTACATTTTTAAACAAGAGGGATCGACAAAGACGTTAGGCATTCACTGGGATCCAGAGCAGGACTTATTTGTTTTCCAGTCAAAACTTGAGACACAGACAAGAAACAAGGCGATAACGAAGCGTATACTGCTGTCGGATATATCCAAGTTATTCGACCCGGCAGGATGGCTTACCCCCGTCTCCATCAAACTGAAAATTTTATTTCAAAAAATTTGGGAGGTAAACATTAACTGGGATGACAAGATACCCGAAGATATGCATTCAGAATGGTTAAAAATTAGACAAGATTTGGCAAACATAAATCAATTAAAAGTCCCACGCTGGTTAGGCACCGGCGCCGGCGCGAATATCGAATTACACGGATATTGTGACGCATCGCAGCAGGCGTACGCCGCCGTGATATATTGCAAGCAAAAAGAAAATGAAAAACCGAAGGTTGTTTTAGTTGCTGGAAAGTCAAGATTAGTACCACACAAGAAGAAAATTTCGCTACCAAGATTGGAGCTTTGCGGAGCACTTTTACTTTCCAAATTAATGCACAAGGTCAAGCAATGTTTACCCAATATCAACATAAAGGTTTATGGATGGACAGACTCAACAGCTGTCCTGGGGTGGCTACAAGGAAACCCCGAAAGGTGGACAACATTCGTCTCCAACAGAGTCCGTCAGATTACCGAAGTGATACCGTCAGGAAGCTGGCAGCACGTTAAATCGTCAGAAAACCCTGCTGATTGTGCCAGCCGAGGCTTAACGGTCACTCAATTGAAAACACATGCCTTGTGGTGGCAAGGTCCTACCTGGCTACCTAGCTACAAAAAAGAGACACAGGAGATTTGCTACAAGACAGAAGAGGAAGTAAGACAAGCAAAACAAGTCGGAGTTACATTACAAGAAAAAAACATCATTCAAGACATACTAGAAAAGTACAGTTCGATCACCAAGATCACGCATGTATTAGCATGGATACGGCGCTTCTTAACAAGAAAACAAGATAGAAAACAACAAGCCTATCTTACACTACCCGAACTGAAGGAAGCAAAAACTCAAATTATCAAGCATGTACAACGGGAGATATTAAGCGAAGAAATAGAAAGCATTGAAAAAGGCAAGAAAATTTCAAAAACAAGTAAGATTTTGGGGTTGGATCCTTTCCTGGACGAACATGGTCTCCTGCGTGTCGGGGGAAGATTAAAGCACGCTCTTATCAGCGCTGAAATGAAAAATCCTATAATTTTGCCCTATGACAACATATTGACAAGATTAATAATCGACGAGGCACACAAGCTCACGTATCACGGCGGGGCTCGTGTTACATTGGCATTCATAAGGCAAAAGTACTGGGTAATTAGTGGAAATAGAGCCACGAAAAAATTCGTACGTCAGTGTGTGACCTGCAAAAAACATAGACCATATAAACAAGAACAGTTAATGGGTGACTTACCAGGTGCACGGGTGAATCCATCTCGTCCATTTTTCCACACAGGGGTGGATTTCACTGGGCATGTTTACATCAAGGCCAACAAGGGCCGAGGTATAAAAACCACAAAAGGTTATGTTGCTGTATTTGTGTGCCTGGCAACGAAAGCCGTTCACCTTGAGCTAGTTTCCGACCTCACCGCATCAGCCTTCATAGCCGCCTTACGTAGAATGTCAGCTCGAAGAGGAACACCACGCCATCTCTATAGCGACAACGGGAGAAACTTTGTAGGCGCAGACCGAATCATACAAGAAGAATATCAAGAGATACAACAAGTTTTTAGCGACCAATTAAAGAAAGAGATAACAGAAATGGAAATCACATGGCACTTTAACGCACCATCATGGCCTTCAGCTTGTGGTCTGTTCGAAGCCGCAGTCAAAAGCTTTAAATACCACTTTAAAAGAGTTATCGGAGAACAAACCCTCACCTTTGAAGAGTTCTCAACGCTGCTATCGCAAATAGAAGCATGCCTCAACTCGAGACCACTCTGCCCCATCTCAGAAGACCCCGAAGATTTAAACTACTTGACACCTTCGCATTTCCTCGCAAGCGGACCCGTACTTACGTTAATTGAGACAGAGAGAGACATGCGGACTCGATGGAAATTAACGCAAAAAATATTTCAAGATTTATGGAAGCGTTGGCGCTCCGAATACCTCACTACATTGACATCAAGATGCAAATGGAGGCAAGCCAGAGAAAACGTCAGAATAAACGACGTAGTACTTATACACGACGATAACATGCCCCCAGGCAAGTGGGTAATGGGCAGAGTCGTCGAGCTACACCCTGGACAAGATGGGCTAGTTCGAGTTGTGACGTTGAAAACCAAGAGCGGATACCTCCGCCGTCCTATCACAAAAATTTCTATTCTAACGGAAAGCAAACAACAAGATAAAACTAATCAAAGCGGAAACAAACAACAAGAAAAAAGCAGCGCGCGAAACAAGTTCAGCTTAACAACTATGTTTACTGCAATAGTTTTCTTCATGACATTGGTATCAAGTTCCAATGGCATGATAAACACGACAGAATTTAGAGAAAATCAAGGATTATATTTTGACAAAGTTTCCAATATGCAATTGATACGAAGCGAATGGAAGCTCGTCGTTTTTTATGATTTGAAACCCTATTGGCAAGGCATACAAGCGTTACAACGATACATATCTACTTTGGATGGAACATGCAAGGGCGCGCAACAACAAACACAGTGTAGCGCAGTACTACTCCAATTACGTCATGGCGTCACTGAACTGGAATACTACAATCAGCTGCTAATGAGTCATCATGTACAAGTGCACTCGGCCGCACAGACGGCCCGTGTCCGTATGCGCCGCGGTCTTATCAATGCAATCGGATACCTCGCCGGCGACTTATTCGGTGTATTAGACGAAAGATTCGCCAAACAATACAAGAGAGACATACAGTTGATTCGACTTAATCAAAAACACATCGTCAATCTGTGGAAAAATCAAACTTCCATTGTAGAGGCCGAACATAATCTTTTAAAACGAATAGAAGTGATTATGAATCAACAACACAAGGAATTACATCTGCACATGACTGCGTTAGAAAATAGCTTACAAGAGACGGAAAAATCAGTGCAAACGAATCTAATTCTCAACGAACTTGCAATGGGAGCCCTAATTGCAAGTAACATGTTGAATAATTTAAGATACATTCAAGATGCCTTACTGGAAACTATCACGGATATTTATCATGGCCGATTTAATTTACATTTGTTGACACCAGCCCAATTACTGGAAGAATTGAGCAAGATATCAAGTCAGTTGGCGAAAGACGTGTCACTTCCGGTGGATAATATTCACTTCAATTTGCAACAAGTGTATGGTCTCCTTAAGATAAAAACAAGAATGTTGCAAGAGTTCATAATATTTGAAATAAGACTACCACTTATAAGCAGGGAGTCATACGAGATTTTCAAAATCATTCCGATTACAAAACAACAAGATGACAGCATGGTTAGTTTGATTCCCGTATCAAGTTACGTAGCAATAAACATAAAGAAAGATACCTTTATCCCAATGACAGAAAAAGACGTCACTACATGTTATACGCAGTCTGACACATACTTTTGCCCCAGTCGAAAACCTGAATACCTAATGACAGAAGACAAGAGCTTTTGCGAGTTGGAGAATTTCGAATGCAAAACTGAAACTGAAAAATGTAAAAATAAATGGGTAGAAAGTTATACTATCAATACTTATGTTTATTTTTGCTGTGGTCAATGTCAAGTACGAGCAATGTGCGGCGACCAGATGAGTGCACGCCAGCTGACCGGCGCAGGACTCATGGCTATAAGCCACGGTTGTTTGATCAAGACAGACAAGGTCACTATATACCCACACAAGATTCATTCAAGTGAAATGAAAAATTTCCCGGACTTGTACATACCTACAATTTCGCCTATCAATCACATAATAAACATAACCATGCCCCAGCGAAAAGTATTCAAAGAAAGTCAAGTAGATTTTCAACAAGAGGAAGAAAAAATAGACGAGAAGATCAAGATTCTGAAGAAAGGTGAAGATGAAGTCCTGACCGAAGCAGAGAGTATATCATACCACGATATTCACCACTACGTAATGATATACGTAATAATGTCCGTCATCGGAGTCATTGCAGTAATATATGTAATACGTCGTTGGCAGTGCAGATGGCACGTGTCACGCTCGACAGCGAGGGAATCCCCAAGGCCGCCCGAGCGCGCGCCCCCGTCGCCAGCCATCGATGGGCCCAGCAGCCGCAGCAGCGATCAACAAGTCAGCATAGAAATGCGACAGAACAAGAGTACATCTCCAGTACTACTAACTAAGTTTCCTCGCTTTAAGTAGGGTGTGTTCATTGTACAAGTGACAAATCTTATTTACTAATTGACATGTAACATTTATAAGTTTTGTTTTACCATGCAGCATCTCGCATCTTCCTGCCCGGGAATATGTACGATGTACATGATATCATTTTGCGCACGCTCAGCAAGTTTCCTTTTAGTTGCCTTGTAACAGCATGGGCGCGAGTTCACGACAGCCTTTCTTAGTGTGCGCACACATTTTACTTATTATAATTAAATTGTGATTATAATAAACAATTAATATTCTGCATCAAGTTTTTATTATCTCAACAAGAGCAAGACATCAACAAGTATCAAGAACTCATACAGTCGTTATGAAACATGCCCCTACCTGTCATTAGCAAGATTTCACAGCGTTCACCTACTCATTCTTGCATGGTCATTAAAGAACCTTTGGATCATTTAATCCATCACGCTGCACGTAACTCACGAGATTAAACATTAACGAAAAAAATATATAAAATATTGATCTATTGAACTGATTTTTATTTAAAGGATTTTGACTCAACTGGAAATGAATGAATAGTTACTTAAATTATTGTTATGATTTGTTTACTTTACGAATTAATTTGCTTTGAGGCAAAATACTTTGTTCGCTTGCATTGAACTGAGAAAAATATAATTGAACTGCATGACCCAAATACAAAACGCATTGATAATTAAGTGTGTTGTTAAATTTACTATTTATTTTATTTTATTTATTTATCATACACTTTTCTTACGCAAACTTATTTGTGCTGATTCCGGTCCAGCGCGTTTGATGCAGGGATACGAAGGGTTTGCCTGAAAACCAGCGCTGTAGCAGGCACCTACTGCAGCATAATGCTGAGTCAAATTCCTTTTCATCATCATCATTTAAGTATAATTTTAGTAACTTTTTGTATTGGTTTAAGAGTCAGTGTATTTTTTGATGTCAAATAAAGTTATGTCTATGTCTTATTGAAATAAACAGAGATTGATTCAAGTGTGTGCTACGAAAAATTTGTTTCATGTTTCACTTCCCTCCCATGTTTTTGTAGCAAGTAGGTACTCAATTTAACATCAACTTCAGTTTTTAAATACTTCATACCACACCAAACAGTTGTGATTGTGATGATCCTAATCACACCTACTCACTGACTGTATGTTGGGTGTTGACTCTGCTTCATCGCATCGGCCATGGCACCTCAAGCTTAAAGCTCAAGCTCAGTATAGCTTAATAAGTGAATGATTACATACGAGTGAGACGAGGAAGAGTTCAGCGGGCGCGGCGCGCGCGAGGTAGTGCGGGTTGCGCGCGCGCAAGCGCTCGAGGTAGAGCAGCGCCAGCACGAGCGCGCAGGGCGACACACACGCGCCGCGCGTCAGCCGCGCCGCCGCGTCCGCGCGCAGCCGCCGCAGCGAGCGCCCCTGCTGCGCCGCCGACCAAAGCGCGCACGACACCTCTGCGCACAGGGAGACCTCATTTAAAACATGTATTGAGCACTTTAGTACTTGCTTTGCTGTATTTGCCATGATAGTTGTTAAGAGATAATAAGAGATAAAGTTGATAAGAGCTGTCATGACATGAAGTGACATGGGCATGTGGGCACAACTCTATAGTAAAGTGAGTATACCTCTGATTGTGTATAGTCAAGCCTTAATATAGTACATACAAATCCTTCTAAAATCACACTCTCATTATCATACTCATATTATTATTTTATTTTGCTTGAATATATGTAAAGGTGTAAAGATTAGATAAAAGTACTTTAAATACATATCTTAACATGCTGACAATTACTGGATAAACAATTCATTATAGTAAGGAATTTATATTATAAAGAAAGAATCAGTTTCAATCACAGTAATCTGATAAATCAAAAATGAAATAGGTATGTTGATGTAACATAATATTATCTGGGCCGTGTTTTATAAACCTACAAGTTACAATTTTACAGGCGTTTATTGCCAACACTGGTCCTGTTTTTTACAATTTGCGTTTTATAAAAGTACTGTGCTACAATTTTACAAGCTACAAGTACGGGCGCCTGTAGCCGTATCATAGACAAAAAGTGGACCTTTTATAGTTTTAAATTCATAATCGAACAGGCGTTTTTTAAAAATATTGTAAAATACAACTGTAGCATTGTAAAATTGTAACGAAAACTTACGTACGTCTTGAGACCTGTAACAATGGCTACAGGTGCACAAATTTTTGAATTAGGTGTCTTGATCAGTACCAAATCAATCATTCTATCTACCTGTCTATCTGTTCTTCAAGTTATTAAACTAAAGGTCATCAAGGAACAATTATTTTATTGAGAAACTCGTCTGAGTCGGACTAGGAAGAAGAGTCCACGGCAGCATAGAACTAGGGAGTTTTGGCCACGAATAAATACACAGCTTGACACACCTTTTCAATATTATAATGAAAGGTCCAGAATGAACTGTACGCAAATAGACTAGACTAGATTCTGCAATTAATTGGGAGCTCATTAGAATCGTCGAGTAATCAAAATGATTCATTGAGCATGAAGCTTCAATTCTCTGTCTGTGTCTGTATGCACTGGAGTATCATGCAATCGTTGACATGCATTTTTTGGCCGTTTTTTGCCACTGTTTAGAATAGATATATTTTACTAGCCAACCCGCGAACTTCGTACCGCCTAGGTCATTCAATAGAAAATGTACCTATGGGAAAATTAACTTCTTATTTTTTTTCTCGTGAAATTTTCCCCTCTATTAATGCCTATCCTGCTATTCGAAGCAAAGATATAAATTCAACAAATGAAAGATCATAAAAACCGGTCCAGCCGTTCTTGACTTAAAAAATACTTAGTGCAATTAACACGATTTTGTTTTATGTACTTAGATAGATTTTTATTTATCAACTTTGCATGGGTATTTTTAATATTTAATAGATAAAAAACCTCTATGTATTTGTAATTTTTGGCAGCCACTTTTTTTAAATTAGTGATGTCCATTACACTTGTAGAATTTACTTGTAGTCGAGTCGACTGTTTCCTGTAGACTTGTAACCTGTAACTTTATAAAACACGGCCCTGGAGTAAAATTAAGTATACAATGATCCGTCATAAAAACTTTAGCATTTTCTTTTTTCTAACAAAGCCAGGAAGAAATAAGTTATGATTTCATTATTTATAAATTAATTTCTGAATTAAATTCAAACCTCAATTACTCAATGTGAACTAAAACATTTACACAAAGTTTATCCTAACTATTCTGTGTTTAACTTTAACAGACGAAAAAAATTAAACAAAATGATAAGTTTTTTGATAATATATTTTCTCAGACATACCAGTAACAGGAAGACTCAAACAGGGAAGGGTTGGCAGTTCTCCATAGTAGAGGGTTTTTGTGATGCGCTTCAGAAACTCTTGGTGGTCACCCATACTCTGTATGGATTAGCAACTTGTTACAATGCAAACAAACAGGTAAATATTTGAGGAAGATATAAAAGCATCATGCTATCCCGTAAATTCCGTTTATCATTCATTAGCGGTTCGAACGCCTGCTCAAATAAGTCACGCTCGTGCACCGGTGGCAGCGGTAATGTAATCATTATCATTCGATGCTGTCGCTACTGAATTATTATAATTTTAATCCTGTCCGCACACCGTAGAACAGAGACCTTCATTCACGGTAACAATGAACTTATCAATCTATTTACTAATATAAGTAAAACAAAAGGTCAACGTAAGCACGTCACACATGTGCGATTTGATAAGGTTTATGGTGCATGACTCGGCCACGACGTGACCTCCTTTTCATCATACCTTGATCTTGGCCCTCGATCCTTCACGTCTTCTCTTGGATATGTTGGACATTTTTATCAATGCACCGCCGCCGGCCTTAAATGGTTATAGAATAAAAATAAACAATAACATGAAACAAACACTGAAATTTATTCAAAAGAAACACGAATTGACGGTACGCACCTACAATTATAAAAAAAACCACAATGGAGTGAATGAATGAAATTGAAATAATGAAATTGACGTGACAGTGACAGCTGTCAGGTCAGTTTTTTAACAATTGTACGGTTTTGAGGTACAAGACCATACGACTAAAATTAAATCAACTGTCTGTATCAGTTGAACAGCTTTTAGTCCGAAAAATACGCATTTTTCATGTTTGGAGGGAGCTGTTTTTGTACCAACTGTATGTTTAGTTTCTATTTGTCCTTCTGAAGCCTGCAGGAAATTTCTTCAATTTACTTAAGTGATAAATTGTCATGGCTAGACTATTCTAGACTGATGACCCTGACTGTGACAGGACTTTTCAGGAAATTGATAACAGACTGCACGGATTTTTTTCCTTTGTCTATCACTGAAGAGATGAATATTATAACAAAACGTATTTAGTTCGTTCCACGTTCGTTCATTGCTTAGTTCATTCAGTCAGTCTTCGTTATTCGGTCAGTCTTGGTCGCTTTTTATGGTTTCGAATGGTGATTGATGATATCTGATCGGTGATGGATGTGTTCTGAAGAAAAATAATGAATATTAAATTTAACTATGCTTAGCGGATAAAAGCCATAAGCGTTACGAGTGATTTAAACTTAGATTTTGTAGTTCGAAGCGAATGTTGTGGAAAACTTCCTAAATAAATGAGCGGGGAAGCGGCTGTCAGTGATATTGATTTAATTTTGAAAGAAGTGTCCAAGCATGACATTTTTATTGATAGGAGCAGTTCCTAGCGTGAACGGTTCGGTCTAATGTCTGGCCTCGGATCCGCAAGAAAAGGAAGCGCGGGGAAATGCCGACGTCGAATAGAATGAGCGGTCAAGATGAAGACTAAGAGTTTCCTGCTTTTCTCGACTTCGGTGTTCGCGACGAGCCTGTTCCTCATCGTGTTCCACGCGCAGCAGCCGCAGTCCATCCAGAACATCGTCACGCAGACGCATCAGCACATCAAGGACTTTCAGGTATTGCTGTCCACCTGTTTTAAATTAATATCACTTTTTGTTTATTTGGTCCTGGTTAAACTTTTTTTTGATACTAGATTTTGGTACACACTTAGACAATGTGGACACAAAAATATATGCGACTTAAGTCTAATAAACTATGTCTCAGGAACCCTCAAGTTATTGTAAGGACCCTACGAATTCTGTTTTGCCTTTGGCTGTTTCAGTTGAGCACCAAGACACAATAGAATGATGTTAATAACCTTTGAACATATTATACCTACTATAATAAATTTCTTATTAAACTTTGTATATCATGTTCTAAGGGTTTTTAGAACATATAAACATACATAGGGCTGTTTTGTAACACAGCAGGTGAACTTGTCGCCACAGGACAACCTAAGAGATGTGGAGGAGAATCACCTGGTAGCCGAGGAGCGCTACTTCCGGCTGCTCGGGCTGGATGGCCACACAGAGCTCTGGCATAACACAACAGTGCCCGTCATTGTCACCTATGCACGAGGAGATGACTATGCAATGGCTGTCAGCTTCGTGAGGGCAGCAGCCAAGCTGCCATACACTGTTCTACTGTACAACCTAGGATTAAAACCACATTCATTGGCTTTGGTTAGTATGCAGCTTTCATTACCCTTTTTTTTCTGTACTTGTACAGTTTGTTTGAAGTTTAAATTAATTGTGCCTCTGAACTTGTTCAGATCGCGAGAGAGTGTATTATCATAGTGACTGACTTCAGTTGAGGTGCACTGAAGTTTGATGCATATTATAATTGTATAACTTTATTATATTATCTAAGTTTTTCTGTCACAAGTCTGCCATTAGTCTGTGAATATTGGTGTAGGCAAGGTGCCAAAAACAGCTCCACATATTTTATACTCATGTCTGTTAGAAAAAAAACAGTTCAGATATTTTGAGCACCTTGATTGCACAAATAGTTTATATTTTAAATTTATATTTTATAGTATCTGTACACTAGGAAACTGCTGAAAATCTACTTGAATTTGCTTCATACTGGTATACAATCATGAAGTTATACAACAACATCAAAATTTCTTCACTATGAGGAATACATTTATCTGTACTTGACTAATAAATAATTAAATCAGGAATAAATTTATCATTACTTTACATGTATTCCGCTTTTTCCTGTAACTAAATAGCACACAGTATTTCCCTTTTCTAATACCTAATAGGGATAAAGTTTCCACTTGGTCAAATCAGAAACTTTTTATGAAATGTCAAAATAATTAGTAGGAAGTTTGTATTGAAATGAACTATGACAGCATAATTTTCAGTGATCAAACTGCCTTCTTTCATTAGTTTTTGTTAAATTAAAATCGTTTTAATTGTAGTAATAAGTGAGGCATCACCATAGCACCTTTTCATGATTAAACTTTGTACAATAACTGTTAACAAGAAATGCAGTGTTGCAGTTGTTATTGTTGTTGAACTTGAACTCCCTTCCAGGTGTCGTCGTATTGCAACTCGTCGAAGTGCGCCGTGATCGACTTTGACCTGGAGGCGTTCCCGTCGCACGTCAGCGACGAGAGCATCACGGCGTTCCGGCCGCTCATCATTCAGGTCAGTATACTGTGTACAGTCAAGTGCATACATCTTACACAAAAATGTCCCATGGCTCTGTCGGCGAATTAAAGTTGTGGTACCTATATTATTGTGGCAAATTAAAGTTGTGGTACCTATATTGTTGTGGCGAATTAAAGTTGTGGTACCTATATTATTGTGGTGAATTAAAGTTGTGGTACCTATATTATTGTGGTGAATTAAAGTTGTGGTACCTATATTATTGTGGTGAATTAAAGTTGTGGTACCTATATTATTGTGGTGAATTAAAGTTGTGGTACCTATATTATTGTGGTGAATTACTTTGATACATATTTTTGCACTTGATCTTGAAGTTGTCCTTTAGTCAGTTAATGTTTGTGAAATTTTAGATTTTGACAAAAAAAATACGTGTATTTTTTGGGTACAATATATCTTTAAAAATGTTTAGAATATTATTTTTAAATACTAGTACTATAATCTAAATGAATTCTGGAAAACTAATGACCATGATAAAAATGTCCTGACAGGCATTAAGGTTTTAGGTTAAACGGATCACTCACGTATGTCAGTCGAGTATAGCTAGACATGTTTCGGACTAATCCGTAGTCCTTCCTCTGGGAGCACACGCCACGCCGGTGGCGAGACGTAAACTGCGCGCCGCCGCTCTAGTCGCGCGGCTGCTCGGCGCAGCTGACGGCGGCTCACAACTACCCTCGTTTTCATCGTTATTTTTATTATTGTCAAAAGTGGGGTAGCACACTACACTAATCACATCACTTTGTAAAGGCTCGTTCACACTAGCTGTTGACGCACCCCACCCCTATACTCGAATGACATACGTGAGTGATCCGTTTATTTCACTATGATTGAGTCTCACGGTAGTTTTATGTTAAAAGGTTGTAGGTTGTTTCTGACTGGCATGGAAATAAAAAGGAAATATGTAATAAATATATGTGATATCTCATTACAAACCTTTGTGATTTAGTTTTTTTTTGCGAAAATCTAAAGGAGTTATTTTATAATTCGATTATAAATGTAACTCATTTCTATCACGTGTAGGCAACTAGGTACATAATTAATGTAAGAAACTGGAAGGGGCAGTTTTTTTTTTTTGATATTTTTGTATACATATAGCTTTCGCCCGCGGCTTCGCAGAACTCCCATGTATCCCGTGGGAATTTCCCAAAATACCTCCTTATCCCTTGTCTAGTCATAAAGGAAACCTCTATGCAAAATTTCAGCTTTCCAGGTCCATTGATTTTGGCTGGGCGTTGATGAGTCAGTCTGTCAGTCAGTCAGGACTTTCCTTTTTTAAAGTCGGATTTTTAATTAGCAGGACTAAAGTGACAGTTACGAGCGCAATGTGATTAAGATGACTGTTTAATTGTTTGACCATATCACTTTTTATCAATAATATGACTTTTTTTTGTAGGTATAATGTCAGCGATTACACATATTCACATCTATTATTTAAAAAAAACAATTTCTAAGTAACGAAGTATTTATTACGTCAACTGTCAAATAACTCCCAACTAATTAAAAACATATAGATCTCACTCAGTGATATAGTGAATCGTCAAATATTAAATAATATGACCTCGAAATGCAACGGGTGATTATTTAATTGTTCTCTACTAGTCTGGGCCGGTTATTGTCTAGCCCAGTGATTCCCAAACTGAACGCCGCAGCGGCCAGTGTATTTTAGCTGAGACAGCAAGAAGCCGCGAAGCATTCTTTTATACTTGCTTCTTGCTGTATTATTTTTATTTTTTTTATACGACGAGGAAGGCAAACGAAAAAGTGGGTCACCTGATGATAAGTGATCAGGATCACCACTGCCCATAGACACACGCAACCCCGGAGGGTTTGCAGATGCGTTGCTAATCTAAAGAGCTAAGATGAAATGCCTCTAGTGCCCGTAATCACACCGGCTGTCTTACTCTCCACACCGGAACACAACAGTGCAAGCACTGCTGCTTAGCGGCAGGATTCGCGAGTAAGATGGTGGTAGCGATCCGGACGGACCTCGCACAAGGTCCTACCACCTGCCACCTGCCAATGGCCATAGGTTATACATGTTTTGACAGCGCGCCGTGAAGTAATAATGTTTGGGAGCCCCTGGTCTAGCCTTTATCCGGTCGCAAGGATCTCGTTATACCGATGTGATCTGGTATTATTTTTCCACGGCGACCTTGACAGGTACAAGAGCGAGAAGGTCGATGCACCGGTTTTGCGCATCTAGACGGAATCAAGGTTAAATTCCGTCGCCCATTGTTAGGCTCCTAGAACAATAACATTTAGCTCACATCAATTTACTACCGCATTTTTTAACCCTTGTCCAGGCTGCACCAATTTAGGCTTCTTAGCAAAAAACTAAATGTATATTCACAATAGTAAGTAATATTAATATGTTGGGCGTTAATTTTAAGACACGCAAACTTATCTAGTAAATTCAATCTGGTTTGAATCTTAAGTCCTGGTGCTAAGTTCTAAATCGTAACTACACTTATGTGCCCGAAGAAGGATCAACATGTAACGCTCCATTAAACTAAGTATCAGCTCTTGGGGGGTAAATTAGTATAGGTATCGTGACATTTTTTGCGATTTTAAGATACTTCTAAATAGTTTTGACCAGTGTGTGTTGCCAGACTTGCCAGTGATGACTTACGGATCTGAGACGTGAGCGCTAACGATGGGCCTCATAAGGAAGCTCAAAGTCACTCAGAGGGCGATGGAGAGGGCGTGCTCGGGGTTTCACTGCAGGACAATCAGAAATGATGATATCCGCAGTAGAACTAAAGTTACCGACATAGCCCGAAGAATTGCGAATTTTAAGTGGCAGTGGGCGGGGCATATTGCTCGCGGAACTGATGGCCGATGGGGTCAGAAGGTTCTCGAATGGCGTCCGCGGACCGGGAGACGAGCTGTTGGTAGGCTTCCAACAAGATGGAGCGACGACCTGGTAAAGATCGCGGGACCGCGGTGGATGCGGAAAGCATAGGACCGGTCTGAGTGGAGAAGAGCCTTGGGGGAGGCCTATGTCCATTGTCCAGCAGTGGACGTCTTTCGGCTGACATGATGATGATGATGAAATAGTTTTCAAGTTATTTAGAAAAAAAGGCGAAAGTTGACCTATCCTCCTTAGTCATCTCCGAAAGTATTTTTTAAGTATTTTAGTAACAAGAAACTCGCCAGTGATTGACCCCTATGTCACCTAGTGAAAAGTGCAGATGTGAGGCTAGAGGTGTAACTTCCTGGTTCAGTAACAGCGTATTCTGACCAGCTTTGAAGTGCCCTAGATTTTATCTGTCCAAAAATACAGACGATGGCATAGGACTCAACTCAATCCCATTGCTTGGTAGTTCGTATTATGAAAGTGAAGCGCACCGTTTCGTGCAGCCCTATGGAATTTAAACGGGTGAACCTATTTGAAAGAAATTTTTGTAGCGGTGGTTCGTAAGTTCATGAATTCATAAAAATGGTTTCAGCCGTTTTTGAGATATTGAACTTTGATATGAAAATATCGGGTTTTTCAACGTTTCTAAGTTGTTTAGATTATTTATCAGCTCTATCTATCCACAGTTAATATTTTATTGGTACTCGTCAACGTTATTTATTTATTTATTCATGTTATGTTATGATTCAGTTTGTCATAATGATTGTTTTACCGTTACTCATTGCCATTTAACCACCTGCTTATCGTATCAGCGATACAAAGATAACGATTTATTCTAGGTCTATGACTTAGTAAAAAAAAAAGTTTAACATTTGACCTGACATGTAAATCGAGGTTTAAATGTTAGAAGGTACAGTTTACCTTCAACGGTTAAAGCTGCTGTATAGCCACCAAATTTTGAGAAACATTGTTATTAATTATAGCTGTATTTTTCACGTTGCAAAACATTGCTTGTTGAACGTGTAAACCCCACAAGGCAAAGCGTGTAGGGATACATTACTGTTGATAACTGATAACAAGTTAATAGCAATGATTCACCTCTTCGCCTGAAGTGGTCGCAAAGTAAATAATCAGTCGGTCTGTACTTCCAGCCGCGAGTTTTTACCTATTCGTTTTTTTTTAATTACTCGTAGGTATTTACCACCTAAAAGGTATAGTGAAATAAACGGATCATTCATGTATAGGTACGTCTAAGTAGTGGCGCGAGCAGAGGAAGGACTACGAATTAGTCCGAAACATGTCGGGCTGATATATTTTGGAATCTAATCAAAACAACGTCAAGATCAATGCAACGTCTGTCTGCGGAAAAAAGCCGTCGTGGAGTTGTTTACTATGCTGGCTGGTGCCAATTGAAATATTCAAATAGATTTGCAAATCTTAGACAAGGTTACGAAGCGTTCTATGCACAGAACTGAGTATATAAGAAAAAAAGAGGTCGTCTATCTGTATGGGAACCGAGCGTGTAACATTTTGCGTAGGTATATTGGCGTCACGAGTTTAGTTTGGTGAGGAAATACCTCGATTAGCAGCTTCAACTTTTATGAACAGTTAATTGTTGAACATAATGGTAGGTATTTTTAACCCCCGACGAAAAAGAGGGGTGTTATAAGTTTGACATGTGTATCTGTCTGTGGCATCATAGCTCCCAAACGGGTGGACCGATTTCAATGCGGTTTTTTTTTTCAATCGAAAGCTAGTTTAATCGAGATGGTACTTAGCTAAGTTTCATTAAAGTCGGTTCACCCGTTTTTGAAATATTGAAATTTGAAATGACAATGTCGGGGGTTTTTCAACTTTTCTAAGTTGGTTAGGTTATGTTTTTAAAACCTGTCGTCGCAAGTGGAAAACGCGTAATGAGGTTCTCAGCCTTTCTTTTCGACACGCGAGGTACCTACTTACACTCTACTACTATCCCGATCTATTTCTGTATGTATTCATAGTTCAACATACCCATTTGTATTCTTTTATCTAATGCTGTAACGTTCGCTATTGCTAAACCTATTGTTGGTCGACAGTCGGGTGGACACACGCATCGACAATCATGTTCCATTTTGGGCTCTCAATTAATTGTCTGCGACTGCAGCCGCCGACACTTGCGATTAATAATAACAGAACTAAACGAAGTGGGAAAATTGACCTCAGTTTTCCTTATCGTGCTTGCTACGTGCGTACGGCGCGGCCAGGTGTCCCCCGTTTGAATAATCGTCCGTAGTGCGCTCTGGAGATAACATTTCATAGCCGGCTAATCTAAGTACATATAGACATAGTAGAAAAACATTTATTGAATCAGGCGTTACTTTGCGGAGGTCCATATTTATGAACTAAAAAACAATTACTTTGCTCACCCGCGACCACTAATGACAAATAGTTATATCTGTGCGGCAAATGTATGTTTCCATGCAACACCTCCACCTCCACTGCTACACGAATCAACACATGCCACACAGACCCAACTATCACCACCACCACTATACTAAACGCTGACGCGTTTCGGCACTCTCCACGAGGCCATTTACGAAGCACAACAACAACCGCTCAACATGCCACCACTTCCACTACTGACATATGTAAACCATGTACTGAACTTAGTTAATGACAAAACCAACGTACGTTTTACGTTGGTTTTGTCATTAACTAAGTTCAGTACATGGTTTACATATGTCAGTAGTGGAAGTGGTGGCATGTTGAGCGGTTGTTGTTGTGCTTCGTAAATGGCCTCGTGGAGAGTGCCGAAACGCGTCAGCGTTTAGTATAGTGGTGGTGGTGATAGTTGGGTCTGTGTGGCATGTGTTGATTCGTGTAGCAGTGGAGGTGGAGGTGTTGCATGGAAACATACATTTGCCGCACAGATATAACTATTTGTCATTAGTGGTCGCGGGTGAGCAAAGTAATTGTTTTTTAGTTCATAGAAAAACATTTCCCACTGGCCAGGCAAAAATCAATCTTATGACAATGTTATAAACATTTTGAGAAGGGAAAGCTTTTCTCACTTTAACTATATTTGTTGTAGACCGCGCTCGCCGACACAGGTGTATATCTCTGCGTGAATATTGTCATGTAAATGTTGTAGCCGTTGCGTCCACGTTGCGTCAGTCATGAAGAATGTAATTCAGGATCTATTGAGTTGTTTTCGCATTTATGCCTGTTTGGTTGGTTAGCGGAGCGTTATCAAATGATTGTATGTTAACGATGCTAAAGAGCACCGGCGGTAGTTACCGGCGCTGATTGTTTCGTCTTGTGCTACGGCTGTTAACTTAATCATCAGCTCGCCGCACCCAAGGGCAGCGGACGTGTCATGTCACAGACGGCTCTTTAAACGGATCCGGTTTTTTGATTGGATCAGCAAATTGACACTTATGATTCTGCAGTTTTAATTAGGTTGCACGATTACTTTTAGTTTCATTAAGACGTTTAAGAGTGTTCCTCTTTTTGTTTCTATTAAATTTTGTTGGAGTTTTTGAAATGTAGGTAGGGGAGATTGCATTTGATTCTTTTATTTACTATTAATGCACTATGTCCTCCGTGCCGTGGGTTACTAGATGAAAGATAATATCAGTAATCGGTTTTGTAAATAACATCGATAACATTTAATGATGGCGCTTCTTGTTACCTTCCACCGCTCTTTACCGGCTCTGATAATATGTGTGTTATTTAGTTATTAATATTTGACGTTTGAAAGTGTGAAGAGCATTTGATCTACAGACTGCATAGCTGGCGCATTCTTGTAATATTGCAAGCTTAGCATCTTGCGTCCCTATAAAAGTAACACGATGAGAGTAATAGGAGTTTCCTAAGGTGTGTTACAACTGGTGTTCGCAGCACGCCCTGTCGCGCGTGGGCGGCGTGATCTTCGCGGCGGCGGACCAGCGCTGGGCGGGCGGCGCGCGCGCGCTGGCGGCGCTGTGGGCACGCGCGGCGCGCGGCGGCGTGCTGGCGTGGCCGCGGCGCGCCGCCGTGACGTCGCTGACGCACCCGCGCATGTTCAGCTACCTGCACGCCGCGCAGGACGACTTCCTGTTCGTGCAGATGCTGGAGCCGGCGCGGCTGCTGCTGGCCGACGCGCCGCGCGTGCGCGACCTCATGCGGCCCTGGGTGCAGTGCGCGCTCACCATCGACTGCATCATGCCTATAGGTCAGCGGCGGACTCTGTCATCATTAATAACTGACATGTCGCGATGCAACCAATATTACTGAAAACTATCTGAAATTATAATTTTTTTTAGTTGAACTGAATTGACTCGATGCCATCACGATTGACCATGAGCATGACTTGATAAATCTTGACGTTTCGAGCAATTTTTATATTTCGTGGATGCGGATAGACTGATTCAGTTTACCGGTAGCAATGTGATCTGGATTTATTTTCAAGGTTGTTGATATTGTTGATATGTGCCAATTGCGTCATGGCGATAGGCTACGGCGTTCGCTATATATTGTCGACATGTGTATCTGTTTGTTTTGCAGGCGCGCAGTCGGGCGGATGCCGGTTTGACAAGAAGCCTCAGTACCGGTACTCGGGCTGCCACGGGCAGGACGCGTCCGCGCTCAGCATCATCCTGGGGCTGCGCTCGGGCTTCGAGGAGGGCTCGTACGTGGTGCGCGACGCGGGCGATGGCGGCGGCGGCAGCGGCGGCTGGCGGCGCGAGAGCGGCGCGGCGGCGCGGCGCGCGTGGGCCGCGCTGCAGCGGAACGCCACCGACGACGCGCGCACCGACCGCAGCGCCGAGCCGCCGCGCGCTCCTGTCCCAGCCTAGATTATTGCCTCCTTAGCTAGCGGTACATGTGGAAAAGGTACACAAAGCGAGGTGCCACCATAAAGCCCTCGTGCCATACGAATACAGCTCCCAGTGCAAATGTGCTTACTTATTTTAAACGATTCGAGCGGATTATTTCATTAAAAAAAACCTCGAATCGCTTAACGATTGTGATAAATTGTCAAAAATGACCATTTAGAGATTAATCACCGATTTCAGACGCGTCAATTTAAATCATTCGTTAATCAAATATAATGCATCTCTCAATTTCAGAGAACGGCGGTTAGACATTCAAATAGTATCGTAAAACGGTAACGAGTGTGTGCGGTGGCTGTACCTCCCAGTTGTCATTATATCCTGTAGCTTGTAACCGATCGAGTTCGCCTGCTGGCTGTACCTAATATGCATTCAATTGTCGTGTGCTGCTGTATGTGTCAGTAATTGCTAAAACGATCCATTTAATATTTGAGTTGGAACTTGTAATAAACGACAAGTCTTAAATCGATGTTTTACATATGCAAAACTATTTTTGCGTGAAGAAGTCCCAGCGACCAGCAGTATGCACTTCTATTTTTTTCGAGGTACTCAAGGGCGGTCTAATAGAGGTCATTACGTGTTTGCTTCGTTCTGTTGACACATCCAGCCGGCGACGCAGAACTATGCCTTATCATGACATTATTGATTGTATCAGGCATACTGTACTTATTGAACAGCAGATAATTTTAACCCATTGATTAAATAAAATAATAATATTAAATAAATATCATGGGACAAGTGACACCAATTGACCTAGTCCCAAATTAACCAGAGCTTGTGTTAAGGGTACTAGACAACGGATAAACATACTTATATCGATAAATACATACTTAAATACATATTAAACATCCAAGACCCAAGAACAAACATTCGTATTCATCATAAAAACATCTGCCCCGACCGGGATTCGAACCCGGGACCTCAAGCTTCGTAGTCAGGTTCTCTAACCACTAGGCTATCCGGCCGTCAAGCATTAAGCATTTACAAATACCGAATTTCTTCTGTCCGTTACGTCAAGGCAGTGAATATTAATAACTTAGATTAGGCGTGGCCGTGACAGCAGCGGGGGTTGTTTTAGTTTGTATGTTCAGTATTGTTGGTCGGTTCGTTAGTAAGCAGCTAATTAATTTATACGGCTATGTGTGCCCCAAGAGAAGGGGCGCAGTGCTTGTGTGGCTGTACAGACCTTTGTATGTTTACTCACCGCTCTATAAAAAAGGCTTTCTTCAAAATTCTGCTTTGAAATTTTAAATTGTTTTGTGTGAAAATATTCATTAGCGGAACATAATTATTGTCCCTTTGCACCCTGGAAGAATAAATCTAGAGGACCGCCAATCTCAGTACAATATCGCGTTCACGGTCCTATAATAACCCTGCTGTAACTATTTCAAATACAGATTTCTGTACCATTTGGCATTTCGATCTATGAATCAATGAAAACTGCTGAGCTGTTGTATTAAACAGAGGTCTAAGTGCCATACGAAATGAATGGCGTAGAGACCGCTCAGTAAAAGTAGCTAAACAGGCTTATTATTTTAACTCTTAATAAGGCAGAGGCGCTTTTAACATGAAATTACCGTGAGGCTCAATCATAGTGAAATAAAACGGATCACTCACGTATATACGTGACCTATATGCGTGAGTGATCCGTTTTATTTCACTAAGGCAGGACGATTTATCGATCAGTTAGTTGGAAATTCAATTTTAGTATCTGAATAATATGGCACAATATCAATTGTGTTTATTTAAAATGCGACTTGCTTCAAAAATATCCTTGTCCTTATATTCTATAGCTGCTATTGATTCAGTGGTAGTATGTTCCAATAAATAGGATTTTATTAAAGGTTAAAGAATATCGACGTTGTATTAACTTTGACAGTCCTCTTGGTTTATTCGTCCATGATACAACCACAGATAAAGTTAATTTATAATAAGTACGAATACGAGGGCACAGGCATTCAATGTCAGCGAGACAACTCCACAAGATGGTAGGTCATTTAAGAAATGAAACAAAGGTACGTATAGTTCATAGAAAAGACATGGCACAGGAATTATAGAAAAAGTATCGGTAAATTTTGATAAAAATTAAATTGTTTTGAGTTTTCATGGCTATATCTAAATATTCGAATGATAATTAAGTCTTATGATTAGTTTTGAGAAAAGAGAGAATATATTGAAGTTTTTCGAGCTAGCCACCAATTGCTCGGATAGTGTAATTGGACTAGCGCGTCAACACGGTTTGGTTAATGTTTGGGTTCGAACCCCAGTTCGAGAATTAATTTTTCTGGTTTTTCTGTATCAGTTTGAAATTTGGAAAACTATTTTTTTCTCAAAAACTTATGCCGATTTTATTGCTCTTGGAATATTTAAATACGTGCATCAAAATACGGGACATATTAATATGTATTAAGTATGTATTTTTTATTATAATTCACCGATCTTTTCTTCCCATAATTTCCGTGCAGTGTCGTTCAAAATAAGGGGCGCCATTTAGGTAGGTTTTGGTTTAAACTTAATGCGTGACACGCCGGTGCAATGTGATATATTGTATACTTAATTATTTTTGGTTTAGGTATGTGGAGGAGTTTCATGAGAGTCTATAATATCTAATGTTAAACAGCCGAAGAAACTGATTCGCGTACCACGGTGGAACCCTTTCGCTGCAACTGTCACATTGACGTACTATACGTCTGCCAAAGAAATTGATGTTTAATTGACTGTGAAAATGTTCTACGAACGTACTCGATTCACTTTCCTCGACCGTTCATAAGCTTACCTTCGCTGTACTATATTATGTAAATATTAGTATTGTATTTTGTGCTTTATTATTTTTAGTTACATGCTTAAGGCGTGAGTGAGTAAAAGTCGAATCGGGAGGAGTGATACATTGACGAGTGGCCGTGATAATAGCCATGTCGGCAACTTTGGTAGCCCGCAATGTACTGCCGGCTTCGAGGATATCTTAATTTATGAGTGACATCGTTTCTTGCCATCACAATAATGACTGCGTGATCATATTTTGTTTTGTTCAAATTTAAGAAAATGTAAAAGGCTATTTTAGATTTACCTACAAGTGTAAGGCATAAGAGGGTGTTTCTCGGTAAAAAAAATCGTAACATGTTCGATCGTTCGTTTGTACTTCGGAACAATAATATGATATTTTTGAACCGTTTACTGTAAATTAACAGCGTGTGCTGGCCCCGCGCGGTTTCTGTTCGATCTCACCTCCGTCGTCGGCTCCGCGCCATCCGAGCTTTTGAATATTCGTCAATCCTAATTCCTGACCTGAGAATGAAAAGGTCCCATCTAGAGTAAATTGACACTAACTGGCCACCAAATTTGCACAATATCATGCATGAATTCTTTAACAATTGCTCTTGGTAACAATTCGGTTTCAGTTTAATTTCCCTACACATTACATAATATAAGCATTTCATTCTATTACTTACAGATATATTGGCAAAGTGGCCAGTAATAAGCAATTTACCTTAACAGTTTTGGGTAGGTCTTAGGAAGACTAACCACCGAGTTCATATTCTTTAAAACAAATAATTGCAACCTTTTTATTTTCTGGTCATTGTCTTTTTAGCTGTAAGTTTGTATTATTATTATTAAGCTGGTTTGCTTTCAGCTGGGATGTGGCTTGTATGCCCCTCTTATAGGAAACCGACGGAAAAAAGTATAGAAATGTATTGCTTGGTACTTAAAATGAAAATATTGCAACCTTTTTTCAGTGATCTCAAACAGTTATCATGCCAGCTGGCGCATGTGTGCGCTCCGCCTGTCAGCCATACATATTGAATAAATAGTCGTACGGATCATATTGTAAAGTTGCGATCTAGTCGTTAGTACCAAATAAGGAATCGCGGCGACTGCGCGCGCATGCACTATGTCCTGGCCCACTCCAGCAAAACACTACATGTTGCGAGGTTGCGAGGATCCGGTAGTCGAAATATGACAAAACGAGTTAATGTAATTTTATTGGCGTCGTCAATTATTGTTGGTGCATGCGCGCGGCCGCCGCAGTAAGTGTAAGGCAAGGCAGCTAGTACTTGTAAGAATTGTAAGATCCAAGCGAGCGACTCAGTATGTACATTATTTACATTGATAGGATAATAGTTAGCGTTTATACCTAGATAATAGCATCGCGCTTAAGCTCACGGCGTCGAACTCGGCTATACACCTAAATTGTATAAGGCTACGACGTAACAAGTAAGTTTTTAGTCGACTCCATTCATCCTTACCTGTTATAAATTGACAACTTTGATGATACACCGACGGTCAGTCCTGACTGCAGTGCGTGCGGTATTTGTATGCGTGCGTCTGCGCTCTACAACGCTGAGTGCGTTCCTAAAAGCACGCATCGGTTTTGAAACGATACTGAATACTGACTGTCAGGCACCCATTTCACATATGTAACAATGTCAGCCCCCCGAACTACGAAGTGCAAAATTCGAACTTCGTATCGTGCCGTCCCTCTCAAGCTAATATTATTTAACACGACAGTGAGCGGGACGATACGATACGAACTTCGATTTTCGAATTTCGTAGTTTAGGGGCAGTGTACAATGACAATTCGATCGACATCATTGCCAATACGAAGCGCGCTATAAAAAAGAAATTCAAGACCGCATTGTACGATTTGTCATTGGAAACTGACTTTTAACGGCGGTGTAATAGGCCTTGTTAAGATTACATCTGGGCCTAACGTTTTTGTACAACAAATCGAGACAAGTAAGGTTGTTTTGGAAAATTGGTATGTAATTATTGGAGACTAATGAATTTAGTTCAGCCCGACTTGCGTGAACATACCTTGTCCATAATGTGAAACGCAAAATTTCTCTCGATTCCGATCTCAAAAGAAGGCATTGTTTCTTGATCCTTGTCGTCCAGCCTCATCAGATTGTGCTGCGCAGACTCCTGTATAAATTAATACAAATTATTGTAATTATTCTTATTAATTATCGCCAGACCATTATTGCACATACTTCAGCTAATGTCATGGCATAATGCAGTTCCTTTTTATGCAAAAGTCTTCAATGTTTATATTGTACGCGTAAGATATCAATGGACAGTAATAGTTATTTATTAAACTATGTTTATGATGAATGAATTGACTGTTTTATTTGCCACGTTCAGCTAATTAATTTACTATATTGAACCGAACATTGCCTGACCTAAGGTGAATTCGCCAACACACTAAATTCACCAACACACTAAATTCACCATTTATAAGCCTTATCTCAAGGTAATAAGATGCACTAATGGTAAGCTAAGCGTATTGGCGATCGTTCAAAGTAAGAATGCTTTTGCAGAGCTCCACGCACACGTGCACACCAAGAATTACAAGTGGGTATGGTCACAGAATAACATAGTACTAGCGTATCGTAATGGTTTGCCTTGGTGCAATGGGATGACCTTAACTGGCCAATGGCGGTGCGATAGCGTGCTAGTACCTACCTAGAAGCATTGCCGCTCTAATTTGTCTATTAAATTTGTCGTTTATTCAGAATGGCGAGGGCGACGACTACGCCATGCCAGAAACTGAATTAGGTTTGGGCTTTAAATGCACTGTCATAGGGTTCAATCTGGTGTGGATATTGACATATGATATGACATCCTATGTCTGGAGTTTGAATAGTGTCAAGGTTCTGTTAAAAAAATAATTTTGAAAACGAGCTTGACCCGACTGGTTGTTTTTCGAGCGTATGTATGTAGGTACGGTCGAGAAAATTAATTCCTGACCCACCATGGAACCTTTCCACAGTAAACGTCATAGTGACATCGCATAGCTTGACAAGGAAAATCGTTATGACGTTTACTATGAAAATGTTCTATGGTGGGTCAGGAATTAATTTCCTCGACTGTACCTATATCCAAATTTTTGGCACGCTCTACAGCCTAAACTGGCGTTGGACTAATTTCAACGTATGAGGTGTCATTGGATTCGTCTCAGTTGTGCAGTAGGGTTTTCTGTTTATAATTTTTGCTGACTGTACTTGCATTGTCATCCAAGGATGACAAACAACCAATCTGACCTCTGGAAGTCAGTAAAATTTTCCTTGCAAGATTTAAAGACTGGCAGGTGAAATTAGGTAAAAGCTTGTAAAAAACAACACAATCAGTAGATATAATTATATTTTTCGAAACCTTAATCACAAAGTCACTAGGTATTATAAAACATCAATCAAACAATAATTATGATTTAATAAATATAGAAAACTGATCTCAGTATTCTCAATATAACGTTGAATAAAATATGATTTATATAATTTTTCTGTTACCAGTATTGATACAATTATGAAGCGAAAATTTCTAGTACTGGAGGTAGATATGAATAATAGTTGCAAAGCATCGACTATTTACAGTGAAAAATATCTACTATACAGGAACTATTATCATAAAACTTTGTTCATTTGTACTAACACTTCTATACAAACTTACATACAAGACTTGGTGTTTATTCTGTGCCCTGCAGTGTACTTACTTCCGTGTACTGACTTTATCTTTTATCTTACACAAATCCACTTAAGATATAAATCAAGTCGTTTGTAAATAACAAACTAGCTACGTATTGCTTTGCTACGGAACACTTGCAAGCTAGGTAATTAACTATCTATTGCTGATTATTACCGACTATAATCGTCCCACGATAACTCTGCATAAGATGTTAATTGGAAACCCAGAAAAATCACGCTGTGGCAATACTTTTTTCATGTCACTCAGACATTTCTTTAATTAAAAATAATAATGATAGTAGCAATCAAAAGTTGCTGTTTTTTTTTTAAATATGGTTCTGTTCATTGGAGGACAATTTTGCTAGTGTTTAGTAGGTTTTGCCGTTGTACGGTAAAAAAATCTAGAAAACGAAATACGAGAGGTATTTTAAAGGTGGATGGTGAATGAACGATGACCTGTTTAATGTTTAATCTAATCAAAAGTTAAAAACGTGTTGTTTGAGTGTTTGACTATAAATCGGTGTTGCCATACACAAACTTTAGATTTCTACTGTTGTCAGTTCGTTGCAGAGTTATCGTGGGACGACTATACTGATCCGTGACCATATCTATCATCTATGGTTGCCAGAGAGCTGCCATTGGCAAGATTTCATGGCTCAATAAAGTCATTTAAAAAGTAAATAATTATGTTCAGGGAGAGACTAATTATTGAACTGCATTCACTTTCATACTTAAAAGTATGTTCTTTTTCTTTAGTCCCCATGTGTACATTAAGACACTTCTCGATTAACTTAGAAGTAAAAAATATGATGACTATAACAATAAAAAATAACTTAATACAATGACTATTGTGAGGACTTCTTTTTTTAGGCTTGTTTTAAATAATTCACTTCTACTAACTCTCAATAGATTCAGAATACAAGACTAACATAAAAGTACGAGAACTTACACCATTAAAGTCTCATAGCTTTAGATAATATTGGAAGACAGCTGCTCACCATAATTAAAAGTCTTAAAACTCGCACCTGTGCTAACACAATTTTAACCATATCACTATGCAAATAAAGGCAACAATTAAGCGTCATTATCGAGTATTCTGTACAAGAGATAGAAGATCATTACATAACGTCAAAATATTTTAAAATTCGTAAAAAAACAAAACACACAACATCAATTACGCCTCAAAGGTACCTTACGACATCTCGCATCAAATGCTAGAAACAAGTGATAGAAAATCACTTCGAATAGTTTTTACAATATCATCAATAGTTGCATACGTTGCATAAAAATTACCTAGATTATACTTGTATCAGCATACATTCATAAAAATATACCTGTACGTAAGACACAAACCACTTTGCATTTACGTTCTAAAATCGTGTTTGTGACAACCCAGGGTAGTCATACAATACAAGTGTTAAAATTGTGCCCTATAAAATTTACCTAAAACACGACTCCAAAATAGCCGAGTCGCCTCCTAACAGCAGTGAAACTTCTAGATTAGTGCCTCGGGAGTGTGATGCTAAGTACATTGGTGTTGTATTGGCTAGTGCTTACTGATTAGCTCTTCTTGGGTTCAGGCCGCGGGGGCTCGGGTTTGGCGTCGTCCGTCTCGCTCTTCTTGTCCTTGAAGAGCAGCGGCGTCATGCCAAGGAAGCAGCCGAAGGTGATGCCCAGCACGCGGCCCTGCGCAATGCCACGTGTTAGACCGAGGGCCCTATTGCGTAACTGTTTTGACACTCGTCATCGGATTGAAATGTCAGTTTTTGTACAAATAATGTGACAGCTAGCTATTTCCGATACCATTGTTAGCCCATACCCCATACTAAGTGAACGCACGATGTTGATTGCGAGCGAGTTAGGCAATAGGGTTCCTTAAAGTGGGGTACGCGAACCCCCAGGGGTACGCCAACAATCGTAGATGGTTCGCGATAAGATATACACATGAAATACACGCGATAAGATATATAAAAATGAAATACAGAAATCAATGTAATGCTCAGTCAGAATCAAGTTTCCAAAATTGCTCCAGAAATCGACTCGAAAACGAATCGGCATGAAGCAACAGCACCCCTGTTGCGTTTTGTTCGGTCAGTGAGAGTGCCGGAGGCCCGATCCCCCTCCCTCCTTTCCTCTATCCCTTTTCCATCTTAAAGGCCGGCAACGGACTAGTGACTCATGGGGTTGCTGGTTCTTATGGGCGGCGGTGATCGCTTACGATCAGGTGACTCGCTTGCTCGTTTTCCTCCCTTTTTCAATAAAAAAATTAAAATAATAAATCAATTTATCACTTTCACTCGTCCAAATACAAAAAGCAACTGCATAACCACCAAATAAACAAATAAATCTGCTGGCATTACATTTTTAATAACTTAATTCATTAACTTAATTTAATTTTGGCTGGAATAACTAACAGTAAGTAAGTACTACGTGTACCAGACCAGATAAGACTTCTTAAGAGGCGCAGACTCAGAAGTGGATCAACTAAGACAGGGGCTCTACCTCTACATGCCATAACCCTTGTAACACATCTACTCATAGTCCTTCCACTGATCGCACATCGCGCGATCACGCGAAGAGCAAAAAACAAATGACTGACCAAGTTGGAGAAGCGGCGGCTGACGGGCATGTCGAGCTGCACGGGGGAGAGCGGCGGCGGCGCCATGCCCAGCAGCGCGGCGGCGCGCTCCACGTAGTACGAGGAGCCGATGCCCACGACGTCGCTGAACGTGTTGCCGAGCGCGGCCGCCGCCATCGTCGAGATCGTGATGAACGCGCCCATCCCACTCTCGATGCTGTCGCCCTGAAACGAAACAGATCGCACTCAAGTAACATCGTGAGGACACCTGCGCACTCCTGAGGAGGAATCAATCACCATTGGGCCCGCTTGGGAACTAGCCCAAGCCCTCTCGTTCTGAGAAGCGGTCTGTGCCCACGGATCACTCACGTATGTCAGTCGAGTATAGCCTAACATGTTTCGAACTAAAAATGTTAGTTTTGCTATCCTCAAAGTGTGTAAGAAAGGACTATACGAATTAGTCCGAAACGTGTCAAGCTATACTCGAATGACCCGCTATACGTAAGTGATCCGTTTATTTCACTATGATTGAATCTCGCGGTCGTTTCATGTTAAAACAGATCATGTTTGGGGAAGCTAGTTTTTTTCTGGCTAGAGAGTTGTAAAAGTTGCAGAAACTGCCACTTTTGGGACACATTCATCAGACATTTTTATTTCATTTATTTAATTATGTCATTTCTAACCTAGTTGTTAAGAAATAATCAAAGTATCTCTGATGTAATAAAATAAAAAAATATAAACTGTATCTTATTTTTACATAAAAACTGACCAGGGATTGACCACTGTCTAACCTGATAGAAATGTGTGTAACTCACTGATTAAGTAATACTCGTAGACTATTCAAAATCAAAACATTTATTTGTCAAGACATAAATAAATGTGGACATATAACAGGCCACTATTCACACTAGCCTTGAGGAATTGCATGAAATACAAACAAGCAAACAAAAGTCAGAAAGAAATGGTGTAGCTCTGTCTATTTTATTGCTAAGTTACATAAAAATGACATCATAGACTTATAACTGATATGTTTTATTATGCATATTACGTCATTGGCGGATCTCAAGACGACGCTGTGTGATCAGTAAGTCATGTAATGAGGCCATATTCAAAGGAGTTTCTCAAATAGTGACTCACTCACTGATCAATGAATGCATAAACATAAACAAATAATTACATTGAGTGCAATATTGTAGTAAGTCTCAGAGGCCAAGTATTTTTAATTACAATTATAACTGTTTATAATAATAAACTTACCGCTGTTATCATAATGAAGTTGTCCAGGAAACCAAACCCGATGAATGGCACTGAATTAGCTAATGACACTGGAAATAATAAATAGAAGTCATTATACACAATTATTGTTCCTAAAAAAAATCAGCTGATGCTAGCAATTACTTTACATACTAGAATATTTTTTTACTAATGATTACACATAATGGCAACTATTGGCAATCAGTGACAATCATGTATCTAGTTTTCCGTTAATCTAAAAATTTAACTTACAATGGGCTAACTCCCTGGTTGTAGGCTTAGGTACTGTTGCGGCTGAAACATAAGACACATGAAATGAGTCAAAGCCCATAATTTAATTACAAGACTGCTTGTATATAGTGACAAGTAAAAATATGAACTTAACTATATTAACAATATAATCATCAGTGATCACAATCATTACAAAATGGCTTTAGCTGTTATACAATCTTGATAATAAAGTACTAGTTTTGCTTTATTTATGTAAGAGAATATTGTAGCTTGATGTTAAGGCCTAAATAATTGTAGTATTCCTAAATTGTGTTTTTTAGCAACAAGGAGTAAGTATTATCATTATCAATAAAACATACTTAGTCAAAGATTTCAGAAAAATAATTACATACCAGTAGTCAAGTATCCAAATTGATGGCATAAAAAACAACAGGTGACAATCAGTTTCGATTTTAAAAATACCCAACAATCAACCTGTCATAAATGAATAAGCATGGTGGTGGAGGTACACAGAAGTATCTGTGACAAGCGGAAACCAGAATGAACCAGATAAAATTAATGATTATGTAAATAGTATTCAGCACTAACCATACTTTTTCTTGAGCCAGTCATCTGGGACTGGGCAGTAGGTGCCGGTGGGGTCGACGTCACCGAGCGTGGGCACTTTGCTGGGCCTCCCAAGTTTCGTTCTCCATCGCTGGCCAGCCAGTTTATCTGCAAATCCAATTTTTATTTTAAGTTTAATCAGAAGCCTCATAGTCCAATAAGCGTTGCTTAGACGTAATGATGGAAACCATACCTTCAAATTCCTCCTTAATTTTATTAGATTCATACTCCTGTAGTGCTGTGAGCAACAATTTTCTTTCCTCATTGTTTAAGTGCAGGACCAGTTCTGCAGCATGAAGCTTTGTTATCGGTCCTGTTATTTGTTGTCCTGATTCATCAAACTCTTTCGTCGTGGGTCCCAGACCCAAATGACGGATTTTTATTGCCGCTGGAGCAAACCTCGCACTCCTTCCCACTGTGGCACTAAATCGCACTTGTAAATTTGACGGTTTTTTCTTGCAACATGCGTTTGTTAATGGGACACAAAACCTTTTTATGACATGTACCGCCGTCATATTAATGACTGGTTTTTAAGTTTACACGGAACCTAAAATAACACAAGAATGCCAAATATTCCACGAAAAATCCTCTTGCTCTTGATCGTCTTCCACAAAAAATGTTCCGTTACATGTTTTTATGTCTTAGCTGTCAGAATGTGACAAATATTTCGTGTAAAGGATTGTACTTTCGTTCGGAAATTTCATATTAATTCTACAAATACCTTAAATAAAGAGAATTCTAGCGCTCTATTTTCCATTTCTTATCCACTGGTTATAAACTAACGAAACTGCAATGAAATCCTACTCATTTTATTTCATCACAAAAACTCAACATAGCCACAAAAAAATTAAGAAAAGGTCAGAGATGCCCATTTTTTAGAACGAAAGTGCAAATGTCAAGATAAACAGCTGTCAGCTGTCATGTTCATGTCTGATGTCAGCCGTGCACTGTCACTTTTTTCAATGGTTCATTGAAGAATTGAATGAAAACAGAGATAATTTTAAGCATTATTCACCAAATGTGGGGTCCATTGCGCAATTAGGGAATAAGTTTCACGTTTAAAATTCGCTATGTCAATACTGGCTTATAGGACTAAAAATATATACAGTTGAATTGTGTCGTAGCGCTGTGATTGTTGTGGAAAGTGACCGAGGGATTGGTGTGCAGTGATTTGAACAGAGTAGAAGCGACCATGCACGATGTTGGAAGGACTGGTGGCTTGGGTTTTGAACAATTACCTCGGGAAGTATGTCGAAAATCTCAACACCGACCAGCTGAGCGTGGCGCTGCTTTCAGGTGGGACTGGTGACATGTAAATCTTAGTAGAGTCATCTTCGCGCCAATTCTGCTTTTCTAACTGGATTACAAACAAGCTGCATAAGTCTTATAAGCAGCAGTTTTATGATTAGTCTCAGAGATTGTGTGAACTGTAGTTTTTAATGGATCCCCAATGGTCTTGTTGGTGGCCTAGTAAAATCCTTTAGTTAGATTCACTTCTACCTCTATCCTTCTCATGGGCAAACTTTCTTGCAAGTTATAAAGCATTAGATATAGATAGTATTAATATACTAATGTTTTGTCTTTAACCGACTTCAAAAAAGGAGGTTCTACATTCCACTGTATGTATGTTTTTTTTACTTGTTTGAAAGAAATGTAATTTACTTTTCATGCAATAATTAATACATACAGTAAAAAATATCTGGAATAATGCAATCGAAATAAATTTGTCTGAAATTACATTACACTGTTTATTTATGTTAGTTTTTCTTTACTATTTGTTTATATACCTATCTTAATTTTCTCTGATTAATTTATTTAATAATATATACTTTTCTAAGTACCTAACCTGGGCAAAGAGGGGAGATATCATGTTGAAAATTAGCCTGGTTTGAACAGTGAACATAGAATAAAATATTGTAAACAGATATTTGTTATATTCACATTACACCCAATAATCACTATAAAAAATATTAAATTAAAAGAACACTAAATGTGAACAAGATTAAATGAACAAAAGCCATTTACTGACTGGGAACAATCCCAATATCCAAATGATACTATTATTTATTCAAAACTTATGACTCTAGGGAAGGTAGAGTTGGAAAACCTCCCCCTAAAGAAAGATGCCCTGCGTCACTTGGGGCTGCCGGTGGAGGTGCGCTCGGGGTTCATCGGGAAGGTGCAGCTGCAGGTGCCGGTGCGCCAGCTGCGCTCAGCACCCTGGCTCATCGCCATCGACAAGCTCTACCTTGTTGCCGCACCGGTCAATTTGGATGAGGTATATTAAAGCTACTACTAGTGTTATAAGTTCTTACGAGTATTAATCCTCGCAAGTCATAATCTTTTAATTGAAGGAGTGTAGTTGAGCAGCCTTATGCTTGAAAATTGGAATGGAAATCAAAATGAAAAAAATCTCTGAGCTCTCTCTCTCTCTCACAGCAACAGCTATAAAATAATAATGATATGTTAAAATCTCTTTGCTCTTCAGATATATTATGTGGCATTGCTATCTGGTGATATACTGTTCTTTTTTTCGAAACCATATAAAAAAAAATTATCCCATTTAACTGGGACGAGTTTTGGTTTATTGCCAGAATGTAATCACACGTGTATTTACATGCTTTGTACATTGCCCTCACATGACACAGACCTGTTTCGTGTTAGATAAGATTGGAAGGCATCTGATAAACAATACAGTCATACATCACAGTAGCAGACAAGTATTACATAACAGATTGTTTGTTTTGATAGAATATTTTGTAGAATATTTTCTGTAGCAAAGCAAAGTAGTTTGGCATAATGACATAATGTGGTAGGACCTTGTGCAATGCTTGTGCATTTAAATATGACAAAATGTAGAAATAATTTTTAAACAACCTTGAGGAGTATGTTTGTTATTAATATTAATTTGTGTGTACATATTAAGTATTGTTTGTCCTGGCAGCAACAAAACAATGTTTAGTTAGGGCCAAGGTAACCGCAAAGCATAAAGGTTTTGAAGTTTGACTGCACAAACTCAATTCAAATTATATAAATTGTTTATCTATTAATCTATGTAAAAAGAAAAGTCCTGGCTGACTGACTGACTGGGCAAACTGTTAGACCTAGAAAGATGAAATTTGACATACAGGTTCCTTTAATATGGCACAGTAGGGATAAGGCGGGTTTTTCGGAATTCTACCCTAAGGGAGTGAAAGGTTTGTATGGAAAATGTTATTTTTTAAAGTTATGAAACTTAATGAATACATTTTTCAAGAGAAACAATTGAACACCTCTATTAGCGAGCACTCTCTAGTGCTACGAGCAACTGCGCGCGTTTTAGCAGGCGCTGTGGCGAGGATTTTAACTTCTGTTTGACACTATACCTCAGCAACATAAATATCATAAGAAAGTGACCCCGAGACATATGACTTCAACTATAAATCTTCCCATATAGGTCTGTCTTCTTTACATCCGCAGTTAAGCGCGGTGCGGGGCGTGAGCCTTCAAGAGCCTTCAAGAGTTAAACTATACATGAGGGCCCCTTAGCCTTATACACCCTCGACAACTATGTGTGGAGGCACGGATTACTCTGCACCATCGTGACTCCCAGAGAGGGCGTACGTACTACTATACAACGCACACACTCTGTTGAACATTGAGGCGGGACATAGTCCCTAAAGGACCTCCAACATCACCCCTACAGTCCAGCCCAATACCACCGGCTATACTCAATGCTCAAACGCATAGCTTGCCATAATACTTCTTGTACAACTTCTATACCTGGTGAAAACATGATATATTCCTTCGTCTTCCTCAATTACTTCTGGTCACTGTCTCGAGGTCATTACGACATATATTAAACAGTTCTGATATGAGAGATAATAACTCACCAGGGCGCTGAGAGGTTCTTAACTGTACATGTAACCCTCGACTTCTGCCGCCACTTGTCTACTCTCATCTTCTACCTTCTTTTTCCTTATTGCCGCGTTCGCTTCCGCGTTGCTACTTCCTGTCCAGTAATAAAACAATCAGATTAGCCAACATCGACAGTGAAATAAAATGTTGCCAACAATAAATAAAATATAAGACAACAGTAACTCACCCTTGGGTATGGATTCGCGCTCTCCGCGACAGGCGCCCATAAGTATAAGCAGTGCCGGCACTAAAATAACGCGACATACAGCGCTTGAAGTAAAAAGGGCGCCAATGAGAGTTATCGCAAGTCAAGATACCGCTAGGATTGCTAGTGTAGAGTGAGGTCATCTGTCATTCTCCACCAATGAGAGACAAAGCTACTGGCCTACGATTGGTGGAAATTACAGATAAACCTAAAGCGTTTGTAGCGGATTCTTGGCTCTTGGTAGCCCTCTTTACTGAGTGCGGGTTGCGCGTGTACCTAGTGGGACGCGGCGGCGGAGGCGGTGTTCGCGCACGAGCGCAAGGTGGCGCTGCTGGACGCGCTGGAGGCGCAGTGGCGCGCGGCGCACGAGGCGCTGGCCGACGCCGGCTACTACGCCGCCTCCTACTCCACCTGGCTCAGCTACGGCACCGGCCTGCTCGCCAACATCGTCGAGAACCTGCAGGTACACCAGCCTTTCACAACCTAACCCTGTTATTCATATACCTATTTTGACTAAAATGCTGTTAAAGTTTGTTTGCCCTTTTTTGTCACATTGACATTTCCGTTAGTAAGAAGAAGACAAAACCTATTTTAACTAATGGAGGCTTGAGTGACGTTTATGAATAATTGCATTAAGAATGTATTGTCGAACCGCTATGACATTTTACGATGGTCGATGATCTACATAGCCCTTCGGCCGCCTATGTTACCAATGCTACGAAACCAGTTACGTGCAAAGAAGTTTTTTCTGCCCACGAAACTAGTTTCGTAGCAAGAAAAATAATTCTTCACACGTACCTAACTGGTTTCCTAGAATTGATTACGTAGGCGGTCGTACGTAACTAGTTTCGTATCAAGAAAAAAAAACTTCACGCTTAACTGGTTACGTAGTATTGTTTTAGTAGGCGGCAGAAATCTTTAAAAAAATCAGGTATGCTTCTATGGTATTTATGTTTTCGTACCTAATTATTGGGTATACGTACTTTTAAATTCTTCTTTAGGATAGTTTGCCAGTCGCTGTTAAGTACCTATAGCTACCACGACTACCCCAGCTGAAGCTGAACGACGTGCACATCCGCTACGAGGACGCGGCGACGTGCGGGCGCGGCTTCGCGTGCGGGCTGGCGGCGGCCGCGCTCTCGGCGGAGTCGTGCGACGCGGCCGGCCGGCGCGGGTTCACCACGCTGCCGCCCGGCGACGACGGCTGCTCCTTCAAGCTGCTGGAGCTGCAGCGGCTCGCTGTCTACTGGGACCCCATGCCCGCCCCGCACGGCATGATGGCTGACTGCTCCATCGCTGAATTATCGGTAACACTTGTTTTTGTGTGTTTCAATTGCTTTTTGGTGTTTACAAACATTAGTTCTTTTATAATTTATGATGTTCTCATGACGAGCGCTTCTCGGATTTTCGCGGCACAGTTCAGTTCGCGTTCTGTTTTCGAAATCGTTATAAAATACACGTCCTAATGGCTCAAAAGCGAAGCAAACGCATGGAAAACTAATGATTTCATAACCTAACCAACTTAGGAAAGTTGAAAAATCACCGACATTGTCATTTCAAGGTTCAATATTTCAATAACGGGTGAACCGAATTTAATGAAACTTAGCCAAGAATCATCTCGGTTAAACTAGCTTACGATTAAATGAAAACGCATCGAAATCGGTCCACAAATGTTTCGTTTCCCAAAATGCTTTTTTTTATCGAAACAGTAGGTAAATATTTCAGGATTTTTATAAAACAAACCTAACTTAACCTATAGGGATCTATGAGATAGCTCTGAATAAATCCTGAAATGTTTATATTTTTTGAAAAAAAAAGTATTTTGGGAAATGATGACTACTACGAAATTCGAAAATCGAAGTTCGTATCGTATCGCCCCGCTCACACTCGTATTAAATAATATTAGCGTAATGAGGACGGCACGACAAGAAGTTCGAATTTTGCACTTCGTAGTATAAGGCCAGTTTGGCAAAAGTTTTTTGGTGAAATGAATGGGTTGTGGTTCACCAGGAGCGCATGGGGTCGACGTGGCTGTCCCCGCACCAGTACCTGCTGGCGCCGGCGACGGCGGCGGCGCGCGTGCGGCGCGAGCGCACCGAGCAGCCGCTGCGCTCGCGCACGCGCCCGCGCCTCGCCGCGCACCTCACGCTCGACACCGTCGAGCTCAACCTCACGCAGGTCGGTGGGCGCACAGCTTACGAAACATTAAATACCTCCTACAGTTTAGTTTAATAAAACTTGGCTAGAACCATCTCGATTAGACTAGCTTTTGATTAAAGAAAACCTGTCGAAATCCGTCTATGCGTTTGGAAGTTATGACGCCAGGATGCCACAAGCAGACAACATCCCACCACTTAGTTTAGTGGTGGTGGTGATAGTTGAGTCTGTGTGGCTTCTGTTGATTCGTGTAGCAGTGCAGGCGGAGGTGTTGCATGGAAACATACATTTGCCGCACAGATATAACTATTTTTCACTGGTGGTCGCGGGTGAGCAATGTAATTGTTTTTAGTTTGAAAAATAATTACACAGGTGTTTCCACGGATTTATCATACATTTGCTGAAATATGCTGCATTAATTTTGTGTCGATTTATGGTTTTTTGAGGGTCGTGGGTTCAAACCCCGGCTCGCATTTCTGAGTTTTCCGAAATTTAGGTGCGGATTTACATTTCTAATTTATCATGAGCTTTTCGGTGAAGAAAGACATCGCGAGGAAACCTGCACACTCATGTGAAGCAATTCAATAATGTGCGTGAAGTTCCTAATCCGCTGGGCCCGCGTGGGAACTGTAGCCCAAGCCCTCTCATTCTGAGTGCCCAGCAGTGGGACGTAAAAAAAAAAGGCTGATGATGATGATGATGGTGTTGTTTGTGGTTGTTGCGTAGCGGCAGTACAGCGAGGCGGTGGGTTGCTCGCTGGGGCTGGAGCGCATCGCTAAGCTGCGCGAGTTCCGCGCGCTGCGGCCGGCGCTGCCGGTGCGCGGCGCCGCAAGGCTGTGGTGGCTGTACGCTGTCAAGTGCCATCTGCCGCACCACACGTGTGAGTGCCTAGAGTAGACAGAAGAAAAGTCTAAAGAAAAAGAAAAACGCTTTCGGAGACACAAGTATTAGTAGTGGCTCTGTGAGCTGTAGACCTGGCGAGCTTAATTTCCAGAAATTGGATTCTTTGGCAAATTAGTAAGTGATGTACCATTTCAAAAACTACATTAAATGGGCGTATTTTTGATGCATATTGTCACCTTAGTGTTGTTTTTTTGACTGTGAAGGGACCAATTCAAGGGATATGGTAGGAAAAAAATGTAACAAGTGGCTTTTATGACTTTTTTTTAGGTAAACAGGACTCAAAACGAAAAAAATATACATTCCATGTAAGAATTTTACTTTTCAAGAATGTTTGTCAAATATTAGGTTTTCAAAATCCTTACATTTCAGGGTAAAAAACTAAGCTAGGCTGAGGGAGGAAAATTTAGTTTTTTTTTATTTGATATATCAAGCACTAAACCTTAAATTAGATATTTAGTGAGGCGATAATCTTACAGTTGCCCTATCAGCTGTAAGATTATCGTCGGCTTCTGGGACACCCTGTATACGCGGCAAAGCCGCTGTGACTGGCGGTTCTGACGCCATTACCGCTGCGCCACTGACACCGCTCCAAAGTGTCCTATAGCGTGCGTGCGCGCAGGGATGGAGCCCCGCGCGACGTGGGAGTCGTGCTTGGCGCAGGCGCGCGCGGCGCGGCAGTACGTGGCCACGTGCCTGGGGATCCTGGCCGCGCCGGCCGCCGCGCTGCCGCCCGACCGCAAGGCCGCCAAGGACGAGTTCGAGTGGCGCACGCCGCTGCATCTGCTCAAGCCGCTCAGAGAGGTCAGACTACAGCATCTAACTTTTTTTTTGTATGATCTGACGGTGATTGACCGTGAGACAGGGATCTCACTTGGCAAGAAAGAGTAGAAACTAAACGCGGACGCCATTTTCTTCGCATCTGTAACATTTTTGACGTAAATTGCTTAAATATGGCAGCTGTATGTGAAATTTTAGTTCCTCTTTTCTACGTTTTCTGCTGTTTTTTGCCAGGCTACAATAGTAATAGTCAGTTTACAATAACAATTCTATCTACATTTCATTGCCAATATAAAGTATACTAAAACAAAAGCTCTTCAAGTCAGCGACTGACACCGAATTGTCATTGAAAACTCACACTTGTAACTTTGGTGAAATAGGGGCCTGATATACAATAGAAAATCCGTATTATTGAAACAGATAGCGATGCGCAAAGTCCCCAAAGCGACCCCCGTGTCCACGCCAGACAAGCCGGGCGGGTCGGGGCGCAGCATGCTCGTGCACTGGTTCCCGCAGTGGTGGGGCTGGTACGGCGGCCCGCCCGCCCCCGCTCCCGCGCCCGCGCTCGCGCCCGCGCCCGCCCCCGCGCCCGCCCCTGACCCCGCCGCGCCGCCCGACCCCGCGCCGACCCCCGACCTCGAGGAGGAGATACTGGACGTGCTGGCGGACTCGCTCGAGAATAATACGCTGCTCAAAAGAGATACGGTCTTTGGACAGTTTGAATTCGTGCTGAATAAGGGGTGCTTGAATTTGTCCATGGATTCGTCTG